>CAUYON010003875.1:0-87173 GCA_963573935.1 Arctocebus calabarensis
GTTAATTATCAATACTTACTAAAGGTAGTTTCCTGCTAGTGCAGTATTTGGAGGAACCATTATGAAGTCTTGTGTAAATAATATTCCCCGAAAAGTTAAAGGTAAGGACTCGAACACAGACCCTGGTTTTGGTTTAATATGGTGGTTGTGCCACTTGCTGTTGTCGCCCTCAAGCCCCTTACTTAGCGCCTGTGTCCTAAAGTCTCCTTGTGGGTAAGAAGCAATGACAGCGAATATTGCCATTTTCTCCCCACTTGAGTTCTCTCTCTCTACCAGGAGCTCTAGTGTTTTCTGTAAATAAATTCTGTCTTACTACTGGAAAAAAAAAAAAGAAAAAAAGAAAATGCCATATAGGCTATGTTAAACATTTTGATGAAAACATTTCAGATTGTATATGAAACCAGCACATTGTACCCCTTGATTGCACTAATGTATGCAGCTGTGATTTAATAAAAATAAATAAATAAATAAAAGAATATTGCCATATATATGCCTATGTCTTGCATAGTGCCTAGCATATAGAAAATCATATATTAACAGAAATTATTCTAGTTATTCCTTTTAAAATGCACTCAGTTTGAAGTACAGTGCTAGGAATTGAAAGTAATAGTAACAGATTACAACAAATTCACTGTTGGTACCATGAATAATTTGCAAATATATACTACAACATAGAAACCCATAAGTTATATTATGGAAGTTTCTGTTACATTTGTAAAGCAACTGATTAGAACTTTAGCTTTGTTTAGGAACTCGGTAAAACTCATTAGGAATTGTATAGGGAAACCTCCCAGGACCCACAAATTAAAATATTTTCAAAATTAATAACACCCATAATAACTATATTTTGCCATGAAAAGGACATGAGAATCACTTTTTGTCTTTGATTAAAAGCCATTAAAGCTAGCACTCTCCCCAAATGCTGCTTCTGTTTTTCTTTATTATCAGTGACCTGAAAGAAAATGAGAATAAACCTAGTATATGTCGGAAACAAAGAATTGGACAATTTTACAGAAGAGCAAGTTTGCTCAAATCATCTGAGTTGTTTTCAGTTTTTAAAACAGCCAATAACAATAGAAAAATACAAAGCTGATTTATTGATTTGTTAGTCATCTAAATGACGACAGCAGAATGGCATCTGTCAAACCTTTTCCAGGCAGGTGCATGGATTGATTCTGCATGGTAACAATTGAGGGGATGCCATTCTCTGGGGCCATTCTCAGTACAATCAGGAATAATTTTGTTATCTATTTGTTCTCATCTTCTGGAATCACTGAATGTGGGAAACAGTTAATTCGGACTCTGGATCCCTTAAAAATTTTGTGATAGGGGTGGTGCCTGTGGCTCAAAGGAGTAGGGCGCCAGCCCCCAAAACTGGAGGTGGTGGGTTCAAACTTGGCCCCGGCCAAAAACTTCAAAAAATAAAAATAAAATTGTGATATAGGGTATTTGATTTATGTGACCAATAAAGGCATCATCACCATCAGTCAGATGGCCATACAGGCCATCATCAGTCTTGACCTGTGTAACACAGCAGCAGTGATGGTGGCAGCAGGAGGCCATTTTGGTAGAACATTTGAGGTGCTCCTGATTGGAGCTCATTGAGCAGCAGGGCAAGCAGGAGTAGAGGAGAGCTTAGTGAAGCTGCAATGCCATAACCACCATACAGAAATTCTGCCTTCAGCTCGTAAATGGATCATCATCATTGCGATTGTGGTACTTCGGTTTATTAATAGTCTTTTATACATATATATATATAATATGACATTCTTCAGGTGGAATACCATATCGTTCACCTCTAAATAATGTATTTGACATAATTTTGCATAAATATTCAATTGGAAAAGCAGAAGTCATATTCCACCCCTTTCTAAAAGGGACACAAGGAATCACTTTACCCCTATATTGGTTCCCAAGTAGGCACGTCTTTCCCCACCAGTATTTATAATTTCTTCTTAAGGAAGTTTAAGTGATGGATAGATATATAGCATGCTAGATAATTTTAAATGGTAGAGAAATAAACTTTTATATTTTTTGTTTGGTTTTGCATATATTTGAAAAATATAAGTAGTGCATGAAACCTGTGGTGTAATGGTTTCGTTTTATGCAAATTTAAGTTAAATTTTAATTGCAAACACCATGAATTATAATAAAAATGGCAAATGTGGCAAACAGCTGTCTAATATTTGGGTAACACTGTCCTAAAGGAACGTACTATGTCCCACATTACAGTTTTGTAAAACTCAAATTTTAGCCTGTAAAATTTCATGCAAAGTAGGAGCATAGTGTAGAACATAGGATTCGGCTTTTTAAACAAGTATCCCTGGTAAATCAGCAGCAGATAGTCCAGGACCACATACAAGGAATACTTGTTCTGAATCCAGTTCTCCTTTGTTGTTAAAATTGGACACCCAGTTGTGTAATGCACTATGGGGGAACCTGGAACTTCTGAGGAGTACTGAAATTTTCTTTTTGTTACCCCTCTCTACTAGATTAAGATTGTTCTTCATACAATGATGTAAGACTAGCAACGAGGAGACATTTTGGAATATGACCCTTGATGTTGACAAGTAAACTTTCGGGGGGGGCATTTCCCTTCCCATCAGATTTTCCATGTTGTCTCATATTGTTCACACTAGTAGAGATCAATACAATGATATTGTCTAGTAATATTGTTGCTAATCTCAAAGCACTTGGATTCCCTGAAGTTTTTTTTTTTTCCACTTTCTACTGATGGTGTCAGTTTTTGTTTGTTTAGATTTTTTTCACTTCCATATTTTCCTAGAAATATCCCAAAACCTCTCCCAGGTAGTCTGATATTGATGTTCTCATTTGTCTATAATAGTCTTGGCTCATATGTAATAATTACTATTATTATTATTTTTTTTGAGACAGAGCCTCACTCTAATAATTACTATTATTATTATTTATTTTTTTGAGACAGAGTCTCAGTTGGCTAGGCTAGGGGGCTGTGGCATCAATCTAGCTCATAGCAAACTCAAATTCCTCAACTGATCAAGTAATCATTTGATCAAGTGATCATCTTGCCTCAGCCTCCTCCCAGGTAGCTGGGACTAGATGTATGTGCCACACTGCTGGCTATTTTTCTTTTTTTCTATTTTTTAGTAGAGACAATGATTGGCTCTTGTTTAGGCTGGCCTTGAGCTCCTGAGTTCAAGGGACCCACCCACTTTGGCTTCCCAGAGTGCTAGGATTACAAGTCTGAACCACGGTGCCCAGCCCGTATGTAAGCATTAATAGAAGCCTCTTTTATTCTCAAAATCTTTTTGTTTGGTTGATAAATTTACAGTGACCCTGCTCCTGTAAATTATTCTTGTTTTATTTTATAATGTGAATGGCTTTTTTTTTTTTTTTTTTTTCAGTTCTTGGCCAGGGCCGGGTTTGAACCCTTTGCCTCCGGTATATGGATCTGGCGCCCTACTCCTTGAACCACAGGTGCCACCCTATAATGTGAATGGCTAATTGGAAGACTGTTCCAAGGCTCATGGCTAAAGCTGCACAGAAAAACTGAGGCTACAGGCAGTTCTTGATGTTTAGCTTTCTTATTAGCCATTTTTTATATCATCTATGTGTTTTATTACAGGATAAAGAGAAAGATGGAAGGGCATACAAAGGAGTTAAAGGAGGTGAGTAATGACATTGATGACTGACAAATAAACCAAAGCACATTTGAGAAACCTAAAGAATCTATTATTCTGGCATATCCTTCAAAATTGCCGTAACATAATTGAAGGCACATTCATAACATTTATTTTCCCATCGACATTTAGTGGTATGTATTTTGTGTGTTAATGAGAAGGTTGAAATGTCTGAGATTGCCTCAATTCCATAGAAGTTAGGACAGCACTGTGCAATCTTAAGTGGAATTTCAGTTGTATGACAGTAGCCAGGTATTTGTTATAAAAGTTATAGCCACACCATTTCTTTTCTGGAATTTTACTATTAAATAATACATATAACAGCTGCCATCTATTTTGTAGTTTGCTTCAATTCTAGAAGAGGATTTCAAAGGTATCATTTAGAGCAATCCTTAGGTCTGAAGCCCAACAGACTGGCTTATAAAATATGCAAGCACTTACACAGACCACCCCAGGTTAAAAGTCTCTAAATACTTCACGTTGCTTTACTGTTATATAATGTTTAGAGTTTGTTATCTTTTGTAGACTTTGGAAATCTAATTATTTATAATATCCAGTGACATTTACATCTTGCTAAATATACTCTGCTTGTGTAAGAACATATCATGCTTTAAAAAAATGGACAAAGAATTCATGACTACATTTGTTTATATAAAGCAAAATATCAGGGTAACCTTGTTATCTTCTTATTATAATTATATGATTTATAAACATAATTCTCAAAAATGTCCTTAGCTAGTATCTTTTAAAATACAGAATAAGAAAGTTATCATAGTTGAGATCATTTGTTTACATTTAACTTTCCACTATCAAATCAAATATCTATTCATTTATTGGTATCTTAAAATAATATCATTCATTTCCATGCCAACAGTTCTGAAGTGTTTGGTTTAGTTTTTGAGATTGATTGAAAGTAGATTGTGAAGTTGACCTATTGTGTTAAGCTTATTTACACAAACATAGTGTCTCAGAAAATAAACTCTGAAAGTGCATAGCCGTTGAAGCCTGAGGTATTTCACGTCCTGAGTTTTCTAATACCTGTTTTACAGGGATCCCTTGGGTAGTGAATCTCAGCTTTACCATGGTTACCTTAACAAGGAGGAAACTCGCATTTAATTATTCTTAAATTTGAAGTGAAATTTATGAAATACTTTAGGAAAAAGGATTTGCTTTTAATTTGATTCTAAGAATTTGCCTAAGCAAATAATTTGTTAGTTCTAACAAGTCTATGAAATAATCACGGATGTCATTTTTTAGACTCTTGACATACACTTTCATTAAGAGAATTAAAAATAACCTTTCTGAGGTATAAGCAATACAAAAAGCCTTAATGGTGAGAAAAAAAAAAAAAAAAAAGAAACCTATACGGAAACACTGAAAAAATCAATTTGGGTACTGGATAGCTTACCCATAGATTATTTAAAAAATGAAATTGCATTTATTCAAGGGTCAATCTTGGTGAGTATTTAAAAGCCCTTTCTGACACCTTGTGCTTGTCTGTGACATATTCTGAATAGTCCAGCTATTATTGTCTATCCCCCTCCTGACTGACCCTCTCCTGGGAAGACGGACTTCTCTGCCGAGTAACCAGGGCTGATTACTGCGAGGGAGGTCGGGAGCAGGGCACGTGGACCAGAAATACTTCCTAGAAACCCTGCCTGAACTTTCCAGTAAACACAGCGCACCGACAGACGGCATCCCTGCTGGGTGGATCCTGCGACTCCTGGACGGAAAGGCACTTCTTGTTTTTAATTAGCAAGGTGAAAGGTGAATTAAAACTAGCAGCTTGGCAAGTCAGTGCAGGAGGCTGACTTCTGAGGCTTCCAGGAGCCAGAGCAGAAGAGCCCCACCGCAGAAGGCAGTGCGTGTGCTCTGTTTCTTTCTTTCTTCTTCTTTTTTTTTTTCTGAATGAACCGCTCGCCCAAGTGACTGGAAAATCCAGCTTCTCCCGAATCTACCGGCTTAGCTGCGAAGAGAGCTCTAGGCAGGGCAGGGCTCTGAAGACTCGCTCTTTGGAATGTCCTCTTGTTCCCGGCTTATAAACAACTGTCCTGGAAAGAAAGCCTCTCCATACCCACATACAGCCTGACAAATGGCACTTTGGAACTGTGCTTTCTGATGACAGCGCCTTCGCTTTCTGACAAAGCCTGTGCACGCTGTCCCCGGAGGGAGGCACGTCCTGAGTGAAGCTCAGACCCTCCCGCGAGCGAGGCGCCCAGAGGGCTTGCAGGGCAGCGCGCAGCATGGCATCCGCGGGGCGCCTGCTCACCTGGCTGCTGTGGGGTCACCTCCTGGAGCTCTGCACCGGAGGTCGCACCCCTGACACCCCCCACCCCCGGTTACGCCTGTCGCATAAAGGTAGGTTACCTTTCCGATCCTTTTGTTTAGAAAACAAATGAAACAAAAAAAGTCATTTAATGTGGTTTTTAGGGTCTTCCAACACCTTGGCATGCACCTGAGAATGTTTATTGGAAAACTGACCTAAGAATCTAAGTACCTCTAATTAATATGCAATACTCATCTCATCTGAAAATAGTGTAAAATCACATGCCAACTCAGAGATATGATTTTAAACTTGTAAACACAAGACGTTATTGATGAGAAGTTTACTGACTATCTAAGGGAACAGAGGAAGGTAGGAAGCAGGTTGTGAATAGCCTTGGAGAACTGAAACCAAGTTAGCAGCAGGTATTTAAATAATACCATTTCAGGCATGTGTGACAAGCAAGGTTGTCAGGGAAGGGAGGGCTCTAGAAATAGGGGTGAAATTTACTTTGTATGTTTTGTTTGTTTCTATAATGAGGAGGAGAAAAGAAAATTCCTAAGATGAAAAATCATGCCCTACCCATGATAACAAAGTCATCAGCATGATTAACCTCTAATAGAAATTGGATTTCTAGTTGAATTAATTATCAGTATTCTTTTTTTGTAGATGTGGCAAACGGAATAAAGAGTTAATTGACAATCCTTGTACACTGACTTATGTGGATTATTAGTATTCATTAATATTGATTCTTTTTAATGTAAATGCATATTGCTTTCTTGAAGATCTGTCAGAGAACATTTAAATATGTCATTCTGCAATTATATCTCATGAAGCAACATCATACTCATATAAGTGATCAAAAGATAAGTTTTGCATCAATACCAGTAAAAGCCAGTCACAAATACGTTTGGTGATTCCCCTGGTAAATAAATGAAAAAACAACTAACAAAACCCATGCTCTGAGAAAGTGACTTTGCGCACTTAAAAGAAATTTGGAATGCATTATTAGCAAAGAAGTATTAATTATCACCAGCCACTGAGACAGGTAGCCAGTGCAATACTGGTGATTACATAAGAGCCATTTTTTCAATTGTGTAAGCTTTTAAATTGTCCCCTACTGTAGAAAGAATTGAAGCTTCTATTTTCTAAATATAGTATATTCATCAAAAGAAAGAAAAAGGGAGACCTCAGTTTTATATGTTACATGACATATTTGGCTTTTGTGTGTTTTTATTGGCCATCAGCAGTAAATGTTGAATACAAAAATTTCTTATTTTTGGAATAGTTAAAATGACTGATATTTCCTTAGTTTACATAGATTTCCCATAACACTACCCAGTAGATTATACAAATTTAAGAAACACATTAACACTAAATTTATAAAGGATTTAAAATACAGTATCCAGAATTAGCATAAATCTTTGACTTGGGAAGATGTATCATGGTAGTGTCAAAATGCTTGTTTCTAAGAGGTTATGGCCAAATACAGGAAGATGCAAAAATTTGATGCAAAGGAATATGGACAAATAAGGATGCCAAAAAAGTTATAAAGTGTTTTTCTTATGTGGACAATTGTATACACAGCCAGTTTTGGCAAGCATCAATGCTGTTAATGCCTGGCATCAACCTTTTAAACTTAACCACTGGGTACACATTCTTTTTCCTAGTTTGATATCAATATTTTTTCTAAATTATCCCTTCTAATATTTCATAACAGAATTTATAATTTGGTCAGAGAATATCAAAACTGCATAATGCTGTTATCAAGCTCATCTGCACTGCCTCTCTTAATCAGAGAAATCCGTGTAACTGATTTTATGGGTTGTGTCATGTGGCGTTGGAGCAGAGCTGCTAATATCTGTATGGACACTAGACTGAAAGCTCCCCCGAGATTTCCCTCTGGCTTTTCTCAACCTTTTCATTTAATGGAACTAGATGACTTGAGCAATGTTACGGTTTTATACAAAGGCAGTGTGGGGCGAGTTGTCTGAAAATAGAATGTTTTACTTGTCAGTTTATTAGCAAAATCAGTGAAGAGATGACACCAAAGATGTTACCTAGAGCAGCAAACACTTACTGTGCCATAAGTGCCTCAGTGAAAAGCAAGGGCGTATACTGTCAGAGCAGGAATATTTAATCCCAATACGATGTGCGCAATGCTTGTTTACCTGTTTACACTCAGTGGAATGTGGTGGGCATCTTAGATTCAAAACTGTGAATAATACATGGCAGATTAGTCATTTTCTATCTCAAATGATGTCAGTAATGGCCTATTTCCCATAGTAAGTGAATTAAGATGATCAGTATACGAAGTACTGTGTATATGTAATAGAACAGCTCTGCACTGCTGTCTGGCTGTCAGCAGAGAAATCCAGAGGGCTCCCTGGAGGTGGCCTACTAGGTTAACACAGGTATTCTTTTCATAGAAGTGGTCTACACTGCATGGGAGAAAGGCAAGCATTTTTCTTACATCTTCCACTTCAAAAATGGCATTTGAAAACACAAGCCTAGTGCCTCTTCCAGAAAAGGAGAAGAAAATTTCACTGTCAAATACAAAGATTGAGTTAAATTATATAAAAATACACCCAGAAAAAAATGTCTGGAGAATTGCCCTTTTTCTCTCCCCTCCATTCGCCACTATTTCTAGAGATGACTTGCTCTTGAATAAAGCTTGAGAGGATTAAAGGCAGAGAGGAAGAGAGACAAAGTGGGAAGGGAATGTAAGACTTGGAATGTTTTCTAGCTGATTCCCTGCTGCCTTCCACCCCAATGTGATTATATTGAATTCTTCCCTGTTCAATTCACCTCAATATTAAGAAAATATGCTAGTTTAGGGCTAGCATAGTAGATAAAATGAGATGGTTACTCTAGTTGAGTCAATATGAAAAATTTTCAATGTATTTTCCAGTTACAAAATAAATTGGGTTAACAAAAATGTGGTAGAGATCAAAATGCCAAGCTGCTGTCTGGTTCTTTAGTGACTTTTAGTCAAGATTTGAGTTGATACCGACTATGCCAGGCAAGTATTTAAAAGTTCATGTATAGTTACACATTAGAGCTAACTTTATCCCAACTAAATAGGGTAATATTGCTGTAATTAGTACAAAATTATAATATCCTGCTCCAAGAGTCTCCTTGGAAAACGACTCTGATTCTCATGAAGGAAATCAAGGAGAAGAGATGAGGGGAGAATCCCGGGCATTCAGTCACTTCCCTCTGTTGATATCTCCTCTCTCCTTATCTTTCACCATCCTGCATTAATGAGATTACAGGGAAGGCAAAAATAACTTTCTCGGTAATGGAGTTCAAAGAAGAAAAAACAAGTGAGCAAAGACCCACATCAAAGAAGAAAAACCAGTGCACATGGAACACCCCAGAATCAAGGGAGCTTGGCACATGGGGTAGGTGTGTGAAGTCCCAATGAGGAAGGATGCAATTGTAGAAGCCGAAGGGGATGGCTGTTTAAGCAGAAAATGTTCTCTTGCGATACTTGGTGAAGAGACAGTTAAATAAAGTCATGGATACGGTGGGGTGGAAGATCATTTATAAAATATGTTGACATTATAAATGTAGATTTAAAACATTGAACAAATATCTATACTTATCAAATGTGTGATAGAAAGTGTTAATTAGCATATCTGTATTTGAGTATTATACATGTAACCAATTAAATGTAGATTTCTCATAGTTCGGAGAATTCATGGTTGAAGTCAGAGGCTCCTGTTCCAGCTCTATTCCTCTTATAATAATGGTCTGTGCCTTAGTTTCCTCAGTTTGAAAATAGGGATAGTAATGGGCCTTTACCTGTATTTTTCACCGGGTTTTTGAGAGGGCCAAATAGAGCAACAGTATCTATGAATGTATTTTATAAACTAAATGTTATTTATATTACTCATATTGTCTTAACAATAATATCAATTGAGAATATTAGATGAAAACCTGTCATAAAGAGAAAACCACTTGGGAATGGCATGAGTTAAATTTCAATAATGCTAATATGGAAGACAGAAGTTGGTCTTAAATACCATAAAGATATATGTTTTATTGCGGTAGATTGCATTCATTCGAAATCTCATCTTGCTTATCATTGACGTCTATTACAATAACTTACAAGATGATTATATCATCCTTGCATTTTTTCCCCAAGATTTATCACCAATATATATATTTTTTGCTTCTGAAGTGTAATACATCCATTTATTATGCATAGTCATTCAAAAACACACATTTTGGAATTTTTTTCTATAAGAAAAAAATGACATAGAATTCTAGAATAGCATAATATTAAATAAATGTTTTGAATGATCATACTGTAGGCTGTGGTATTTATTTTTTATCAGGTCAAATAAAGAACAAGGCAGTGACCGAGCCAGTTTTTCCTGACCCACCTCATAACTTTGGTTTCTCAGCCAGTAACTAGGTATTACCAATAGTGACATTAGTCACACATCTCTGTGCGTTAATAAACAAAAACTGGTCATAAGACACGATTCACAAACATAGCAGTTAAACAGGACCCAGGAGTAAACACAAAGCTCCAAGCCTAGATCTCCATCAGGGAGAGTAAGTGAGGAATTTATTTAGTAATATTTTATATATTTAAAAAATCATTGAGTAAGATATGAGGAATTACAATATTCTTTACTGAGTTTGGTTCACAAAAAATATGCTTTCTGTAGAAGAGGTCTGTGTAAGAATTTCAGATAATTCTTTATGTTTTTCTATATGCTATAGACAAAAATTAGTCCATGCATCACATCAATGCATCGGAAAGTATGAAAGTTCTTGAATGGTTCTGTGAATTATTTAGGTATCTGGATGTTTCATATTATAGTGTGAAAACAGTTATACTTTATTATAGAAATAAGGTGGAGAGAGGTCAGGGTTAGAAAAAGAAGTACATGGGCAAAACTATTTTTAAAAACTTTTATGAGGATGGTATCCTATACATAATATATAATCAATAACTGTTCTCGACTAATAAATGTTTATTAGTTATGATGTTTTAATGGAACACTCTTTCAGACATTTATGTTGCCATCCTGTTATTTTGCTAACCATGTCATGTTTGTCATTTACCCTGAGAGTATGTCATAGAGAAGGCCTCTTTCTCCTAAGATGAGATCACTTGGGGGCGTCAGTTCTCTAATCCCATAATAAAGCACCTCAAACCATCCAGTTTGTTGTTACTGGTGAAAATTACTGTTAACAATCTGCTCAGTCAGTTTTATTTCACCAAAGATATCTATAGGAGTCATTGTTGGTACTTCTTGGTGGGAGAGCATCAAAGATTTGCCCCTTTCTTGCTGCATGTAAAACTCTTTCAGTGGTTTAGGGGAGGAATTTAGTCTGCAGGAATCCAGAAATATCATTTTGCATGCATGCATGCCCCTTCCTACATAATCACCACAGTGTTCAAGTTCAGTCTCAGAGAGTTAAAAACAAAACAAGACGGACATGATAGCACTTACATCATTTTCCAGAGGATGCAGCGTGAAGATTATTTTCTTGGTTTCAATAGTCAGAATCACAATATTGTTGGTAGTTTTTAGTGAAACAACTGACACTTTGTAATACTTTGTAAATTATGTAAAGGATGATGGTTCCTTACATAATTGTTTTTTTTCACAGTAATTTTTTTTTCTTTTGCAGTTTTTGGCCGGGGCCAGGTTTGAACCCACCACCTCCGGCATATGGGGCCAGTGCCCTACTCCTTTGAGTCACAGGCGTTGCCCCACAATAAAATTTTAAATAACATTTGAAGCATAAGAGAGACTACCAGTCATATTCCTTAGCCTCAAGCAAGCATTATTCCTTGTTCTCATGATAAAGATCATAATGACGGACACTGAATATTTTATAGGATGGATATTCTAGAATAGGAATGAAAAGGATAGATCAGTACTATCTCTCCTTTTAAACCAAGTGTTACAGTCTCTGATACTTGGAATATATTTTTGGTCCAAGGAAGGGATGAGACACTTTCAAGAGCAGACACCTCTGTAGAATAGATAACTTGCCTCTAGATGGCCTTGTGATGGCCACGGCAATTGATTACTCAAGAAGTTTCAGCCCGTCTTAGTTCTAATGTCTAGTTTAGGATTAACCGTATGACTCCTCACACCTGGTGTGGAAAAATAAGAGAGAAACCTATTGACTTGTGTGATTTCTGGGGATCAGAAATATGCTTGACTTCCATGTCTGGCAACTGAACTCTCAGCCACCACTGCTCTCTACTCAAACTTAGCTCAGGGCCTTAGCACAGAAAACATAGGAAGCAGTTTAGGCCCAGGTCTTACAAAATACTCCCACATTCTGATTTCAGTGGTTGGAAACTTTAAACTTCGGATGAGGCATATCTAATTTGATCTTAACTTCTGGCTGTATGCCACGTGCAAGTTGCTTATATTTTCTGAGTATGATTTTTCTCTTCTTTGGAAATGTATAAACTTTGAAAGGATTGCATGAGACAATGCAAATTAATGTGGCAGAACACTTAACCCTGAGGAAGCTTTCATAAATTACTCAATGAATCAGAAGAGATGCAGAGAGAATTAGTCTACATTGGTTCCCTTATTTATTCTAAAAGCAATCAAGAGTTAATTATTAACTTAACAACTTACAATGAAGGGAGATCTTTCTTCATCCAAGATTTTACTGAAAAGAGAAGATTTTCCTTCATGAAAGCCAGCTCTTATTAGAGTAGTTGATAAGGGACATGGGTGTCTCTCATGTTTGTAAATTGTTGTCGAATTATTTTGTTGATAATTGAGGAAAGTTGGAAATTTATCTGATGGCACCTTGGAGACAACAGCCCAAATCCACAAAATAAACAAGTTCTAACAAAGGTCATTGTGGACGCAGCTCTGTAGAGCACGATAGAAGTAATATTACGAAGGCCAGGCCACACTGCTAAGTTTGACTAAACTGTGCTGTAAGCAGATAGCAGCTCAGCGTGTGACGTTTGCTTTGAAAGTGAAAGAAAGCCTTCCCTGGGAGGAACAGGTAAGTTGTCTGGTGCTGTGCACAGTTCCCGACATTTAGATGTTCAATAAATGCTCATAGAGTGAGTATGTGGATAAGACGGAACAACTTGGTGCTGGTTTTTCCACAGGAGAATGTGATGGGGGAAGGGTAGGAAGGAATACAAAAGAAACTAAGGAATCCTGGAAAACTATTTATGGCTTCTTTAGTAAAACCTACATTAGGAGAAGGGCTGGGGCTTCCTCTGTCCATTCATCTTCTTTCTGCTCAGTGCTGCATTGAGTGAAACAGCTGGGGTCTGCAGACGGCCTCCTGACACATCAGCCGAATGCTCTGATCTACACTCATCACCTCTCCCCTTTCTATCTACTTTTCAATGCAGGTGGCATTGCTGGTTTGTCACCACACCCCTGCCCTTGCTCCATTACTCCCTTTCTGATGACCCCATTGTATGGTTGACATCACTTCTCTTTTCAAAACATGACCTTTGAATTAAAAAAAAGTGCAAACTCATTAGACATTTAACATATGTTGAAATGCATGATTGAGGAAATAATGCAATATTAAATGAATAGCTTACAAGCCACCCGGACAACGTATCCTCTTTCTCCAGCCTGTTCTTTCTGGAGAGAAGCTGATGCTCGCAGGCCCCGTGGGGTGGTGGCACTTGGAGAGAGGAGCGGGAGGAGAGCCGCACAGGAGAGGCCGGAGGCCAGCGGGCACCTAACCCAGGGCACACTGGATTTAAGTGTTGGTTAAAGTATTAGTGATATAAATCGATTTCTATGCAGTTTTGGTTGGTGTTCTCTAAGTTTTGAGCTCTCCATTAGGGAAAGCAGAGTAAAAAGGGTTTTATTTACAGGACAAAGAAAGTGAACAGTATTCCTAAGAATAATTCTCAGTGGTGATTTGGGGTAACCAGATCAACTCTAGAACCAGAAAAGAAGAATATCACAGCAAATGGGAATAAAAGAGGGGAACAAACAGAGTTCAGGTGGGGACACTGACTCTTTCCCTCTTGACTAATTCCTTCCCAGGACATGATGGAAACCAAGGAGAGCTTTAAAGTTTGAGTTTAAAATATGCAGTGGAACTAAAGTTGAATAGGAAGTGTGCTCACAGCATGGCCCCTACCTGTTTATTCCTCCTGATTGCTCTTTTCCTCATGCTGAGTCAAAAAGCTTGTTACCAATCACGCAATTTCGCAGGTCCTTTCTAATTCTAGAAACATAGGATTCCTTCTTAGCATACCTCAAAAGTGTTTTGGAGAAACTTTTGAAAATTTTATTAGGAGACAGCGTTTCATACCGGGAAAGGTAGGAACCCACAGTTTTCCTCGCAGGGTTGAACCTATAGTCTATCTTACTTGATGCTGTCTTGTTCCCGGTGAATCGCTGAGCTTCTGAGACTTTCCTCATAATCACAAAGAACATGAAGGAACACTGTCCATCTCATATGATCGCTATAGAAAACTTTTTTTTAAAATATTTTTTCCAATTTTAGTATCAGGTGTATCCAGATGAAGTAGAATGATTTTGAAGTATTTCTTCTTTTCCTATTGTCTATAAGATTTGGCACGATCTGTTTTTTTAAATTATCTGTTATTTTTATTTATAAATGTTAGTTGTCTATTTTTTGAGACTTTGGAAAAAAATAATAAGAATTTAACTGATGACTCCTTACTCAGAGCCTCAGAGTCAAAGCGTGCTATGACAGACATATGCTTATCTGACAATGTGCATGTTACTTTTCTGCGTTATTATTATTATTATTGCTCAACATTTTGTTGTAGCAATCATCTGATTTCTTTTCTGAATGTATTTATCTTCATTCGTTCTTTATGAGTTCTTTGTTTCCAGTCCTTATCTTGAACATTGTTATTGTTATTGAATTTTAAGCCTTTTTAATTTTGTGAAGGTAAAAAGTGGAAACCAAATGAACACATGTATATATAGAGAGAAAATTTAAAAAAAAGAAAAGAAAACAGTTTAAATGTATCATGTAGCCTCGGTGCCTATAGCTCAAGCGGCTAAGGTGCCAGCTACATATACCTTAGCTGGTGGGTTTGAATCCAGCCCCGGGTCTGCCAAACTACAATGACGGCTACAACCAAAAAATGGCTGGGCATTGTGGCAGGTGCCTGTAGTCCCAGCTAGTTGGGAGGCAGAGGCAAGAGACTCGCTTGAGCCCAAGAGCTGGAGGTTGCTGTGATGCCACAGCACTCTATCCAGGGTGACAGCTTTAGGCTCTGTCTCAATTAAATAAATAAATAAATAAATATATCATGTAGATAGATGATATGGACTCATAATGTGTTATAATATTTTCTAACATATACAATTGTCTTTATATTTTAAGTTCCTTGAGGGTAAGGAGAATTATTAGTGAGGTCTTCATGGACAGAATGAGATTATTTATTCAAATCATCCTTAAAGCCTATAATTACAGCCTGAGTGTTTGGTATTTACTGAACTTTTCCTTTCAGTTGGCCTCCATTTTATAGTCAAAATGACAGAATTACAGAGCCTAACTTTATTTTTGAAAGAGACAGAGATACTGCCAGCGTGATCCCCGAATTGGCAGCATCAGCGTCTGCTGGGGGCTGCTGAATCAGATCAACGGAATCAATCATTCTAGGGCTCAGGAATCTTTGTTTCAACAGTCTTTCTGGTTGATTCTTAATGCACACTCGAGTACGAGAAACTCTGAGCTAAGTGGGGGAAGAGGCTACAAAGAATCTTCATTTTCATGTCACCTGTTTCTTTTCCTGCTTTAGGTTCATCACCTAGATTAAGGTTGTCATCTATTCAAATGCCCAAATGACAGTTTTGCTCTTGATAAATACACTTAAGTTTACAACCACCTAACTATAATACCATTATTTACCTCTTATTTTTCTGTTATATATGATATGTATGTAGTTATTGATTACCACTGAGCGTATATATATTTTACAAGATTATTGTTGGTGTAAATTGTGGCATGTCATGTATGATCAACTCATGTTGAGAAAACATCTAATTTTGGTTCGTTGTAGTGTAGAAAAGCATTTTGTAAAATCCCAAAACTCTTTAATCTCTCAATGAAAAGTTTTCCTGGAGCAATGAAATTACGATGTCACTCACCACTTTGCCCTTTTTTACAGTTTTTTGCTGGGGCTGGGTTTGAACCCATCACCTTTAGCATATGGGGCTGGCACCCTACTCCTGTGAGCCACAGGCACCACCCACTTTGCCCTTTTTATTATGCATTCTGATCTCTCCTTTCAGGGATTTAAGAGCTTCTAGATTTTTTTAGGAAGGATGGGTTCATTCATTCATTCACTTTTCCCACGAGGATGTGTCCAGCTTCTTTGGTGCTTTATAGGTCCTGAGCATTATGCTGAGATTTTGAGCATAAGAAATACGGTTTTGTAATTAATATGATATCCTGGTTGGAGTCCTGGGATGATGAAGGGCTATTAGGTACAAACCAAGAAAATATAAGAATAAAGTATGATTTTAATTAATAATAATGTATTGAAATTGTTGGGTTTTTTTTTTTGAACTCTGATAAATACTATCATAAGTTGCTAATCATAGAGGATACTAGGTAGAGCTTTATGGGAACCCTCAGCACTAACTTCATAACTTTTCTGTAATTCTGAAACAAAGCCAAAGTAAGTTCAACATATACAAACAAAGTCTTCATACAAAAGCTTTTCCCAAGGAGCTTATGCTTTAGTTGTAAGAGGAAACAAGGTGTGACAAAGCAGGGTGCCGTTTAATATACTAAGGTTTGAGACTGGGTGCTATGGAAGTGGAGTTGAGACTGAAATGAGAACCAAGCCTCTGTCTTGAAGTTGCATGACAGGAGCCTGGACAAAAAGGTGTGAAGAAGTGACCTATGTCTTACTCTGCCCTGCGCTATCCTGGTCCTCACACTCATCCCGCTGCACACGATGCCCCGTGTCCTCCCAGAAATTAACTCAATTCCCCTGTGTTCATGACCACTGCATGCACTTGTGTCGTAAGTGTTTGTTCATGCTAAATTAAATTGCCCCCATTTCTATTGTGCTTTGGAGAATCCTTATTTTCTTTATAAGAGTAATATATGATTACTGCATATTCATAAGTAGATCTTGAAATTTTTGCAAGCTATTATATTTTATTGTTTGAATTTTTAGACTGAAATGAACTTAGGCACGTAATATTCATGTCTTATGTTGCACCTAATGCATGGATTTTAGTTACTCTATTCAGAATACTATTAGCAATCTTAATTCTTTTGCTGGATGTCACATACAAATATGTACATTCCTAACAGAGGTGGCAGAAAATGAAGTAACGGAGTTGGAGTCACCATTTAGAAGACGGGAAGAGCCTGAGAATATTTTTCTTCTGTCCCTTTTCTAAAATCATAGGCGCTAGTTTAGCTTCAGGGTTTCTAGTGCAAAAGTTCAGATCAAAAATTCACAACTGCTTTAAAATTATTCAGAAAATCTCTGTTTTATTGAAAGATCTAGCTAGAAGTTTGGACAGCGGGTTGTAAGATTTCATCGGGGCCATTCTCTGCTTCTTGTCACAGCTTCCTCATCATCTTCGTTGCTCCCTTGTGGGCTCTCAATGTCCAATGTCCGTGTCCCCCACCAGGACATTTCTACAGTGACGCACTAGGAAGAAACGGAGATATGGCGCCAGGATGCAAAAGCTGAAACAAAGCAGAACGCAAAGGAAGTCATAAGGGTGAAAGGATAGAAACCTACCTGCCAGCTTTGGTTTTGAGAAATACCATAAATGACCAAAGCAAAAGTTCCTTTGGTTGTGTTTTATCAGCTTGTCTCTAGGCAAAAGTTATTTTGGAAATAATTTGACTATGTTGCCTTTATCGTTTTAAAAGTACTATGATTTGTAATAGTATAGTGAGCAGAAAAAGCAATCCTTTTAAGTTTTTAAATTATACGTGGCTTATGAAAGGTCTATGACTTTATTTCTCAACCTAAGTGATTTGGGAAAGAACTTAGGAAAATGTTATTTTACTAAGATTCATAACAAAATAATGATCTACAATGTTGGTGAAAATAATGAAAAGTAGAAATGACTTTCTAAAAACAGCTCTATTTTTGATGACGCTGACATAGCTTATTTTTTCTGATACCAAGTAAAATATAATAAAATAAAACAGACAACATAAAAGAACACATACAACCAAGAAAGGAAAAAGAAATTTCAAGCTTGACATTATCACAGCGCTTAAGTGTTACACATATTTCTGGTCATAGGAATGGTAACTGACAAATACTTTATAATTGGTTAGAATGAGTACTAGAGTATTGAGCTTGCTGTCAGTTTAGGTTCTATATAAACTTGAGTTAACCATATGGTATGTTCTTAGAATAGCCACATTACCCATATTCAAAATGTAAATTAAAAAGAAAAAAAAAACTTTTTTAAAAGTCAAATGTTGTAGTTTTAGTTGTTGGGATACTCAATTATCCAAATCATTGTACATTTCCATTAATATGGGAAAGTGAAATGTTTCCTTTAGATTTTGTGCAGCAAGAAGAAAGTGGAAGAAGAAAGGAGAATGAAATATGGGAATGGATTTCATAAGCCATAAAGAATACTGATTTTATTGCTATATTGTTACAGGGATGAAAAGTTAATGTCTGAAGTTCTACAACACATTAATATTTTCTGCTGTCTTTATAATTCCCTGAAGCAAAATTCCTTTCTAGCAATATTTGAATAATCATCATAAGAATAGAAATAACTATAGTTAAGCCACTTATGCTTATAATTGAAGGAATGAAATGGAATCTTTGTCATTATACTTTTCCGAAGTAAGACAAAAGTTATGTACTGGGCACTGCTTTTGACAGATTTTTTTGCCAAATGTTTTTTACTTGCTCCAAAGTGTGTATGCCCAAACTTAAGTCTGATATATTTTAGGATTACAGAAGGATTGTTCATAACTGGAGAAAAAAAAGTTCTTTAAGACTTAAAAATCAATAAAATTGGGCAAGAATCAAAGTGCAAAATAAAATCAGGGAGTCAATAATGAGAAGAAGGCCTGTGTGCTAATAAGGCAGTTGTCACTCAGAAATCTGTTAGGGGACTTTTATAGTCTTGGTCTCGAGGGACAAAAAATAAATACAATACTAGGATTTACTTATACTAGTTATGCTTGGGACACCTAATTATGCTTCTTAGACATCTACAATTTCATTTTAGTCAATATGCAATAACGCAATGGATTGTTTTACGTTAGATGTGCCGTTTGTCCTTTTAGTCTGCTGATTTCTTCCCACTGGACAGTTCGACCAGACGTTGGCATCATTTCATTTTTGAATGTCTGGTATGCTGATAATTAGAGAACACGAATACAAAATTGCCATCGGCTAAGTTTTCCCACAGGTGGAAAGAAAAACATTCACCGGGTGCCCCCAAAATGTATATACATTTTAAGGAAGGGAACAACTGTATTAGAATTGTGATCCTCAGTACCTATCTGCTGATAACAGAAGATGATGAATACAAGTGACGTTTGAGCACCTCCTGTATTTGCAGAAGTCAGGTGTGGCCTGGGTGTGACAGCACTGATAGCACTGCTAACTGTCACTTCTGAGGCTCCCTCGGCCAGGCTGCAAGCTTCCATTCACTGTATGAGCCACGGAAATTTCCCTTTGTCTTCACTGTTTTTTTTTCCTCTTAACAAATAGGCCCAGCTGCTCCTGCAGCCGGTGGCCTCCACTCCCCCAGACGCTTCGCTGAGGATGGCAGCCAGAGTAAAGAATAACAGCTGGGATTGGCTTACTTTGGCATCTGAATAATGTGGGGCGGGTCCTTTCCGAACTTTATTATTTCATAATCTTTCCTTCTGTTGAATTTAAAAACATATGTAAATGATGTTTTTAAAAAATATTTTCCTTTTCTGGCTGTGACTGTCTTATACCTGGTTGCTCAGAAAAGCACATTGGTTCATTTTGCACATTTTTTTTTTAAATTTTTTATTTTTTCCCAATTTTAAGTACAGTTGAAAATACTTTAAATGCAGTAAAAACTAGTTTATTAGTGTGATGTTACCCTTTCTTTGACTAAAAGAGGTGTACAATAAATGGCATTTTGTTATGATTGTAATAAGAATCCAATCAAAAAAAATTTAATGTATTCAAGATTGGGCCTGGCACATAGTAATTGCTACCTAGGTGTCTGACAGAAAGAAAGTCAGAGAAAGAAGCGGGAAAGAGAAAGTGTGTGTGGAAGGGAGGAGAGGAGAGGTACGAGGAAGGGAGGGAGGAAAGGAGGGAGGCATAACTGCTGAATGGAAAAACTAATACCTGCACTTCAATTACTAAGACCAGTGTTACTTAATGTTTTATGTATCTTGTCCCAACTAAAAAAAAAACCAAATCACTAATTAGAAAAAGACAGTAGTTTAGGAAAGCTTGTGTAATTTTACACACATAGGGGAATTTTATTGAAGGTGGGAACGGTAGTGAATGCTGCCCACTCCGTGGAGGTGGAGATTCATGTTCATGGCCTCCAAACAGGTGGTTCGTGGAAAGGGAAATCATACCTGGCAAGGAAGTCCCTTCGTGCTTTTTGACAGTACAGTGAAGAGTAAGTACTTATCGACACCATTCCCATCTGACTTACTATACCTCCAGTTTTTTCGTTTTAACTCTCTCCTTTAATGACGAAGGGACATGAGTCATGATAGACCTCCAAATATTGAAAGATAATTATCATACCCTTACGTTGTGAGTGAATATTCCTCAGTATCTTGACTGTGCTGTCGGTGTTCTGGGCATGCCCCTTTGGCCAACAGGGAGTGCCACAATTTCTACTCCAGAGATGCGTCCCCTGTGCACAGAGCAGTGGTGCTGTTAGCTGGTGTCTTTTATTTATCAAAGCCACCTGAGTTGACAGCAGCTTATGTGGCACATATGCCATCCTATTCCTTTATGTTAAGATTGCTGTCAGCCCTTCTAAAGGTTTTCTCATGGTCTGTTAAACCTGCTCTTTCCTTTATTTTGTGTGTGGTTTATTTGTTGAAGTTAAGAAAAATCATCTTCTACTTTTTCCAATCTAGAATGTGGATCATAAGCATAATAACAACATATGGTGCCCTGGAAAACACATGAGCTCTAGAGTGAGACACTCCTACGTTCAAAGACTAACTCTGCTATTGTGCGTGCGTCCTTGGTTAATTTGCTTAACGTCATTTCCCCACATTTATTGTCTTTTTAGGAGACTGGCTAGTTGCATTAGTTGAAGAAATTCTTTTAAAGTATTTTCAAAAATTTAAAATACACATTTCATGTGCTCTTTCTAAAATGTCAGTATTTGGAAGAAGTATAACACAGTGAAGATAATTTCTTTCATTGAAGTATATAAAATATACGCTTTCATGGAAGATAAACACCAATAAATGTCTTTGCTGGCTTTCTTTATAAACATTATAAAATTATGTACATACTTAGTGTAAATGAAAAGGTAATTTGAAATTCTTTAATATAAAGAAAGAAAATAATTTTTCTTCACAGCTAAAATAAACAGAAGCCTTTTTAAATGTCTTAACAATTTTTTATTTCAAAGGAGCTGGAATGGTCACCATAACAGAATGGCAGAATTAAAATACCATCATAGCTGTGATTGCTTAATTTTGTAACTTTAATTTGCTGTCATTTTGTAGATTTGCCAGTCTCTCTGGATATTTGAAGAAAGTCCTATGTTTTAAAAAAGAGGCATATGATTTTTCAGAATAATTTTTCAATTAACTCCTTGTAAGTCAAATAGTAATCATAGACAAATAATTCCACAAAAGGCTTTAGGCTGGGCGCTGTAACTCACACCTATTATCCTCACTCTCTGTAAGGCTGAGGCAAGTGGATTGCCTGAGCTCATGAGTTCAAGACCATCCTGAGCAAGAGTGAGACCCTGTCTCTAAAAAACAGTTGAGTATTGTGAGGCTGCCTATAGTCCCACCTACTTGTGAGGCTGAGGCAAGAGAATTGCTTGAGCCCAAGAGTTTGAGATTGCTGTGAGCTATGATGCAACGACACTCTACTGATGGTGACTAAGTGAGACTCTGTCTCACAAAAAAAGAAAATAAGACTTTTAATGTTGAAAAATATTCATTCTTTCCAATGAACTTAAAAATGTTTATGTTTTGCTGGGTGTGGTAATTCATAGCTGTAATCCTAGCAATTTGGGAGGCTAAGGTGGGAGGATTCCTTGAGGTCAGGAGTTTGTTTGAGACCAGTTTAAGCATGAGCAAGACACCATCTCTACAAAAAAAAAAAAAAAGGGAAAAAAAGTAGAAAAATTAGCCAGGGGTGGTGGCACATAGTTGTACTCACAGCTACTCAAGAGGGTGAGGCAGGACAATCCCCTGAGTCCAGGAGTTTGAGGTTGCAGTGAGCTGTGGTGACACCACTGCTTGCTAGCTTAGGTGACAGAGGGAGACTCAGTGTCAAAAAGGAGAACACAAAACCACTATATTTTAACCAAACTTATTCATAGTCTCTATTCTGTTTTTATTATGGGATTAACATTACCAAATATTCTTGCTTGGAGTCACTAGTTTATGAGTGATTATCTTCTTAAAAAAATTTAAATATAGAGGAAGGGCTATTCTAAAACTAGTAACATATTATCGTTATAAGGAATATCACTAATTTCCATATGGACCTCTCCATGCTATAGTTCACATAGTAATAACTAATTGATGATTCAAAATCCTACACTGTGTAAAAAAAGGATTGACCCATTAGATAAGAATGTATGTATCTGTGTGTGTTTCTGTAAGTGTGGGTCTGCAGTAGAGAGACATAAGCAGGTATAACAATCTCATGTTTGAAAGTCTATATACATGTATGTATATGAAGGATATTTTTTGAAGTTTACAATTTATTGCATTTGTCTCTGGGTAGCAATTTATGAGTTATGCTCCCTTTCTCTTTAATACCTTGCTGAACTGTCTTTCATATTGACATTTACCATTAGAATGTACATAAAGCTATTTTACATCGTGTTTTAACAAGAGCAAGATACACATTTAATAACCTAATCTAGTGATCCTCCTTCGAGGCTCTTCAAATTCAAAATATCCAAAATTCCACTAATTACCTCCCATGCTAATGATACTCTTCTTCCTGTGTTTCCCATCACAGTGCATCATATAGGCATTAACTCACCTGTCTCAGTCTGAAATGACTAAATGAACATTTATCTTCCTTTTTCTCTTACCAGCCTCCTACCAACCCAACTACCTTGAGTCAGGTAGTCATGAAGTCCAATGAAATCTATCTCCTTATTGTTTCTCTGACTCATTTATATCTCTCTGACCGCCATGATTTTTTTTTCTTTTTGACCCAACTGCTTGATTGCAATAGCTTTTTGATCGATAACTTACCAGCAATTCAATCTACTATATATGTCCTATAAGCAAAGTGATAATTAAAAATGCAAATCCTACTCATTTCTTTCCCTAAAATACTTTTAAGATAAAATGCATACTTTGCATACTTCATGGCAGGGAACAACAGACTTTTCAATGATCTAAGGCCTTTTTAGTTTCTCTCTTCTTTCTTTTTACAAATCTTTTTTTGAGCTTCCGTCTCCAATGATATTGAACTCCAAGCCATTGGGGGATCTGCCAAGCTTTCTTTGCCCCAGGATTTTGTATATGCCTCTACTTCCTAGTGGTTTTCTTCCTTTTCTCTCTAACATTCTGACCTATCTAGTTGCTGTTATATTGTCTGCTCATTGTTAGGACTCTATTTAAAAATGATATGCCTTTTCCTTTAACCTCTGTAGCACTTTATGGATACTTTATAAAAATTATGATACTCCATTGCAATTTTCTAGAGTAAACAGGTTGGAAGAAGGGGTAATATTTTATTCATCAGTTCATCACAAGCACTTATCACAATACCTAGCAGAGAGCAAAAAGTCAATAAATATATGTATGAATGGTTTATGTTATTGCCAACTAATCCTTTCTGGATGTTCATTCTATACAAGAGACATGGAAAAGATATATGATACTTTCTTTTTTAATCTTTTTCACTTTTAAAGAGTATAATTTTATTCCCATTAATTTTATTTCCATAATATGCAGCACTTTCTTTTACAAAAGACTCTCCATCTGAGGAGATAAAACACCCTACTCACAGATAACTTTAAAATATGTTTCTATACAGTCAGTCATTTTTTTAGGTTGATTTTACATTTGTTCTTCCTGGGAATGAATATTTTTTAAAAATTATTTTACTTTGTATGAATTCCAGATTGCCATCTTGCTTGGTAAAATCTATTACATAAAACAACCTTTAAAGTCCATCACACAGTGATTTAAAATTTCTTCTATAAAATTGCTTAGTTACCAGTGTATTCAAATTATAAATTCCAGTAAATGTAATGGAAGCCATCGATATGGTATGACGTGGTTGTGGAACATTATCTGGTAGGGTTAATTTCATCCCCTTTTAGTTATTAGCCCTCATATGTTGGACATTCTCAAGGGAGCATTATATATAAATGCTGTTGCAAAGTGAAAATTATATAGGAAGAAAAAACATTAAAAATATAAAAAGAATTAAAAAAAAGAAATTGGGGGGGCACCAAAACACTGTCAATTATTTTTAAAATATAGTTTTCACTTTGTATTTTCTTTTTAAAATAATAATTCTTACATATATCTTATAATTTTAACCAAATTAATTTTTAATAATGAAGACGTTAATAGTGTGAATTTTAATATTTTAAAAATGTGTTTCTGGAAAAGATGGGATCTCATCTGAGCCTTAAACAATAGGAAGAACTTAAATGAAAGGGGTGTTTAAGGCTCAAACTAAATGGCAAGAATGTATTGAAAGTTGTGGATTTTTAGGGAAAAGCCATATTTCTTAAAAAGAGCAGAATAGGTAGGCTGAAGCCAGTTTGCCCGCAAATTTCATTATAATCCTATTAAAAGGTATTGAATTGTGATAAATTGTGGGTTTTATACAAATACAAATTCAAATTAAATTTCTCTTCCTATTCTTGTAAGACGTTTCATCTCAGAGCTAGTTGTTCCTAAAAGTTTGGTATTTGTATTTGATCTAGAATTCACCTGTGCAAAAGTAGGAAATGTAAAAATTATTTACTTTCTCTGATCTAAAAGAGGACATAACCAGCATTCCAATTGCCCCAGCTACATCAAGTTTTGTAACCTCCTAATATTTTTTTTTTTTTTTTTTTTTTGTAGAGACAGAGTCTCACTTTATCGCCCTGGATAGAGTGCTGTGGCCTCACAGCTCACAGCAACCTCCAGCTCTTGGGCTTAAGCGATTCTCTTGCCTCAGCCTCCCTAGTAGCTGGGACTATAGGCGCCCGCCACAGCGCCCGGCTATTGTTTTGCAGTTCGGCAGAGGCCGGGCTTGAACCCGCCACCTTCGGTATATGGGGCCGGCGCCCTATTCGCTGAGCCACAGGAGCCGCCCTCTCCTAATATTTTTCTATATTGCTCATGATAATTATCATTGTAGTTTGAAATGTTTTTGTCAAATGGTTAAGAAAATAGAATCACATATAATTATCAGGAGCTGTTTACCCCCAACTGAACATAATTACTGAAATCACAAAAACAGATTTGAAAGGGACTCTAACAGATTATCTAATTCATGGTCTAATTTCTTCAAGGGCATACATTTAGCCCACTACAACTTACTAAAGATTTTGTTTCTTTTCTTAATCAAGTTAATCCATTTTGCTCCCTTTAAGTAGGATTGTTTAAAACCTCTATGATGAAAAAGAAATCATTTAAATAATGCTGGAGAGAGAGAGAGAGAGAGATTCATCAACAGCTCTTAGTATTCAACTGTGGCTTGTGTTTAGCAAAGTTTATGGGGAAAAAAAAACCTTTATGTCTAAGATAACAAACACCCTTATGCAACTTTCATTGAAGACCATTCTCTCTAGTGCTGACAACATTAGGAAAATCACTTTATAATTGCTATAATCTGCATTCAGGTGGGAAAGTGCACGGTATGTGCAATTCTCTTTTCTCCACGGACAATCTTGGACAATGTACAAAGAATGACATAATTAATGTTATTCTTTTTATAATGTAAAAAAAATTCATGTAGTTTTAACCTATAAATCTCCTTTCCCCCAAATAGAAACATCCTTCTTCCAACCCTGCCTGCTTTGACAGGACCCATGCTCGCCCAAGGTTACATGACAGGAGAGCCCATCTGAGCCAGTTTTCTCTGGGCCATAATCCAAACTCTTAATGTTTTGCTTACATTTTTCTAATCATCATTATTTTATTCCTAAGTGTCTCAATGCCATGCTTTGTGCTAAAGAAGGGGTCTAAAAAATAACCTCATGTGACTTGAATATTATCTATCATGTAAACTGTATGCTTAGTATATTTACATTTTGGAAGGGTTTGGAGGGATCATATCTCAAGGGTAACAGTTGTAGTATTTACAGGTTAACTGTAGAGATATAAGTCCCACAGGTACAACAGCAGCCCTTTGAATAAGGCTGAGCACAGAGAAAATGCTCTTTTCATATTAGTTATAGTTGTGATGAAGACCATGGTGGTGGTAGTGGTCTTGTTTACATATGTTAGAGCAGGAGATGTATTTTATTTTCATCTTTCTCATGGAATATGTTGTTTTGTTCTATTGATAATGGACGATCAGTAAGTGTGTATTGATTCAACAAAACAATCTTTTATTTGAAAACAATAAATAGGAAGTTACTTAAATTTTAAATTGTCGGTGAAGTTCTTATTTTAACTGGTCATTAATCTTTTAATTCTTCTCTAGGCATTCTTCATTGCACACCCTCTCTTTGGAAGTTAGTGTGGCTTTGCCACTTGCTTTGGACTATTATATGAAGTCAGAATTGAAGAATGACACTTTGGTACAGCAACTGTGAGCTTTGAGAATAAGAGTGTAATTTTTCACATTTCCTTTCCTACTCAGCAGTCACAAATGTAGTTACAAAGATGGAGCCTTTGTCACCTTGGGTCCCAAAGTTACTTGCTAAGCAAAGTTCTATACAAAGACCTGCCTTGGATATGTCAACTGAGTTAGATCAGTCTGTTGTTTTAAGCTACAGAGATGGGTGTGTATGTGTGTTTTGTTACAGCAAAACCTGTCCCCTCTTGACTGACAATTGGCAACACATTTATTTGTGAAGAAAACACTTTTTGCTACTAGACATGACTAAGCAAACTATTTTCTCTGCACACAAATAAATTATGTTCAGGTGTCACTCCACATAACTGACTGTGTCATGCCAACTTTCCCTACTCTGAATTGGTGCGATCTTTCCCTTACAAGGAAGAAACATGGCATCTGTTATATTTGAACAGGAAAACTGCTTCTGGCTGGCTGTCCTCAGTGCTGAGTGGGGAATAAAATCTGGCTGGCTGTTTATCTCCTGAAGTTTAGCACTGAGGAGGAATGTGAGGAGCTAGACTACCTAGGTTATTAGATCTCAACTCCATTTTCTCTGTTCTTGGACATCAGCGAGTAAGCAGTTCACTGGCTGAACTTATAACAGGTACAGCTAAATAGTCCTTAGAATTTTGATGGTGAAACAGAGCAAACCTACTCTCTCTTAGTAACAAGACTGAGGGGCACAGGAAACAATCCTTACTTCCATTAGTCTACCTTCTATACCTGGTACTTCATTTACTGATTCAAAGATATTTCTGAAATTCTTATTTTCTGCGTGTATGTAGGAATATTATTTTGTATTTTTTTTTTAATAATTTTATTGAATCATAATTATGTACATTGGTGCAATCACAGGGCACGATTCATATACATTCAGAAATATTTTGATTATACTGTTACAGATAGCCTTCATGGCATTTCCTTGATCACTATATAAAGACATTAATACTCTACCTTTAATAAGTTTCGCCAGTACCCTGCTAAGATGCACCGTAGGTGTGATCCCACCAATTGCCCTCCCTCTACCCATCCTCTCCCCAACCTCTCCCCACCCCTCCCCTCCCTAGGGGGGGAGAATGTATTCTTTTGAAAGCAAGACAGAGGAACCACGGCACAAGATAAAAAAATAAGTAAAGCCAAAATAAGAATGTTGTATTTTCATAGAGGATAGATTATAAACTAAGTAAAATATGACCCTGGAGAATCATTTTTTTAAGAGCTTTGGAAAATGAAAGACTTGTATGTATTTTTTATTTTGTCTTTTGGTTTAAAGAGATTTTGTTGTGGTTTTTGTTTTGCTTTTCAAGTACGTATGTTCTCTCTATAAACTGTAGCCTTCAAAAGAAAGCTTAGATTCTTGCTGAGAATTTCTTCCAAAAGTTTTCCATGATGTTCTTATAAAGAAAAAAGATTACTTTTCTTTTTAAGAAAGGAAAGTTAGAAAAAAAACCCAAAGGAGTAGTTATTTTACAAAAAATGTATTTTTTAAAATAGTTGGTTATGGATGTATATGCTCTACTACCTTTTAAAATGAAAGAGACTGCAAAATATATGTGCAATTTCTAATCTCTCAGAAATGACACAATAAAAAATTATGATACTTTGGATGAACTGCACTTCACTCATTAATTCTGGTAATTCATGTTGGCTAGCAAACAAACTTAAAACATTTAAGACACTATTACTTAAACAAGACTTCTTGTTTTGAGTTGCTATAGATTTCATGAGCCATCACTTACAGTATGCTGAGAATACATCCAAGGGTTACAAAGAGGTAGGTTGTAATTCCAAAGTTGATTCGGCCTCTATCATTTCTTAAGAAATTTAAAGATGGTGGTTCTAAGATAGGAACTGATTTTCATGGCATTACAGATAGAAAGTTTTTAATTTGTAATCTTGAAGTCTGAATTATATTAACAACACATTGTTTTTTTTAGAAATTGGTATGCACAGTGGACTGTTTCTGATTCCAATTCTCTTAAAATCATAAAGAATGATGTCTTAGTCTTAACAGCAAAAATCATAACAGAATCACATTCTCTTCATTGTTGTTGCTTAGGGAATGTAATATTTTTAGGTTATATATATTTAGATTTCATGTTTTATTCAGTAATGGTTTAATCTGCTGTCTCAAGGATATCCTTTCAGAATTGCTTAAAAACCTGAGAAGTCAAACCAAAAATATGCCTCAATGCTGTTCAAGAATATAATGTGACGGATTTATGGTGTAGACATACCAGGTACTGGCAAAGTTGCAGAAATACGGGCAAGGTTGGATTTCATGTAGTCCAAAATTAGTTTGTGATTTTCTTAAAATGAAGACACCTTGGTATAACAACTTAGAATTACAAAAACAACAACAAAATGCATCCAGCATTTAGAAGAACTCTGTGTCTTTATTAAGTAGAACTACACCTCTTCCTTATGTCACAGGGTAATTCTGTGAATCAAAGTCAAAAGTAGAAGTCTAGTGTCTGTTGTTAGATTAGAAAAAATGTTAAAAAATCATAGCCAAGATACCTGGCCTATATTTGGTGAAAGTGTCACTCAAATGAATTAAGCATTAATTCATTGAATTTGAGCATTAATCCATGCTTATTGCAGAGAAATATTTCTGTAATTTCTGGCAGTGAGTGCATAGGGTATGGGGACAGCTATGGTATAAGTGATGGTTTTCTCTAGGAAAATCCAAAGCTAAGATAAATCCCACCCCATGAGCCACCACCGTGTGGAGAAAGCAGACCAACAACAGGGTATATGTATGAAAAGAGATCATCATCATCATCAAGTGTGATTGGTTTTACATAGACAGATCGCATGGTCACTTCAAGCCAGGACAGAGGAGATCTATGTGCAGCCCCTGACTAAGGCAGTTACAAACACCAGGAAGAAAAGTTGCTGTTGAGATAATGCAGTTTAATGCTGTGCAACCCATAGTATGGTTCATTTTCAGACTGCTGTTCTCACTGTTGCCAATGGTTTTATTGATACTATATTAATTGTATGGAACACCAGAGGATTAAGAGAAATGCAACATGCTTTTTGTTTCTGTGTCTGCATTTTCATTAGCTAGTAAGTTCTTTGATTACTGGTCTAATCATATTCATCTTCATTTCCCAAAGTATAGAAAAGTATGTATATAATAGAGGTGCCAATTAAACGAGTGGCCATTAAAAAATGGCCTTCTTGAGATTAGAATGCAAAGAAAGATCGGAAATCTCTAGAGTATGTAAACGGCCCATCGTAAAGTGGGGGTGATGGTAGATTCCAACATAGGATGTGTGATGCAGTGTTTGCAGAGGACAAGAAAAGAACATTCAGTGACCTTCAGCCCTTAGGATAATAAACATTTTGGATACTCAAGAATATAATGAACACATATATCCAAGCCATACACACAGTTTTTGAGAAGCCCTTTGATGCCCTCCTTTGACCGTATGAGTGTTTTGTCACTTTTTCAAAATATACAATAGAATTCTCAAAGACCTCAAATTAGAGCTGCAAACCCATTACTGGGCATCCACCCAGAAGAAAAAGCAACCTTTTACCATAAGGACATCTGCGCTGGACTGTTTATCGCAGGTCAATTTACAATCGCTAAAATGTGGAAAGAACCTAAATGCCCACCACCCCAGGACTGGATTAACAAGCTGTGGTATGTGTATACTGTGGAATACTATGCAGCCATTAAAAAGATGGAGGCTTTACATCTTTTGTGTTAACCTGGATGGAGGTGGAACACATCCTTCTTAGTAAAGCATCACAAGAATGGAGAAGCAAGAATCCAAAAGCTACTGAATGAAACTGTTCTGTGTATTCTCAATTAAGAATTTTCTTGTAGCATGCTACATCGAGTTATCAAAAATTGAGTAAGATGCGTAGTCTCCGCAGTTTACTGTGACTTTAACCAATATTTTCCAGTTCATTTACAACTTTTGTACCATAATGCTAGATTAAAAAAAAAAAAGGCGCACCAGTGCTGGCATAACAGCCCTGTTTGAACTTTGCAGTGGTTCACACAATTCCAGGAATACACAGCACACCCAAAGGGATACAGTTGACTTGGAAATTAGGGATTATAGAACCCCTTGTACGTTGTTGACATTTGAGATATAACACTCTACTGAGGGATATTTTTTAGTAATTACAGAAAATGTAACTGGAAGAAATTATTCATGTCATCACCTGAGGGGGTTCAAAAAAATGAGAAGAATTGTCACCAATGTGTGTTCCATTTATTTACAACTGATTTATTAAAGACACCTTTAGATGACTTACCCCTCCAGTGCTTCCAGGGAAAATGGGATGAGCAGATACTGAAGAATTTTTTTTTTTCAGTTTCTAGCCTGGGCTGGTTATAAACCCTCCGGCATATGGGGCCAACACCCTACTCCTTTGAGCCCCAGGTGCTGCCTAGCTACTGAGGAATTTTTTAAATGTGAACACTGTCCTGTGTGTGCTTGATCCTACATTTTGGGTGGATGTGATCAACTCTGCCAAAGTAGTTTATGTCCTTCCACGATGCAAAAACAAAATTGGAAGTTCAGGGAACACTCACCTGAGAAGTGAGCGTAAGGAGCGTAACTACCCAGCATAGTGGTTTCTTTGGTTGTGTGTTAAAAATAACTGGTTATAGACATTTTTGCCAGTCTCCTGGTTAGCACACAGTAAAGGCCGCATCAAAAGGGTTGTTGTCAGCAGAACAAAGGAAAGTGACCAATAGTAAGTGGGAGGATGATTTGAATTCGAATCAGAAGGAAGGATAATTGGACTAAATAAAGAGAAGTTGAAGCTTCAGGCAGGAGGAAGCAATATGGGCCAGGCAGCCGTGGGCCTGGCAGACCTTTGAGCTAGGAATAGGGCAGCCTCCATTGCCAGGGAATATTGGTGCCCAGAATTAGGAGATGAGGTTGGAAATGCAGTCTGTGACCTTACTGTGGATGAACATAAGTACTAGGAAACAAAGTCAGGAATTTCTCCTTATCGGTAGTGATTCCTGAGAGAGTCGTCAACGCAGAGGGTGGTGACAAGACTAATTGAACATGAGGATTTGAGAGAACACTTTAACTTAATAAATGTATCAGCTGTATCACTTACCATAATGGATAGAATAAAATGATTTATTTTAGTGCTGGTATTAACACATGAGACCAGCATTCTAATGAAAATGATTTGGTTTAATGAATTAACTTGTAAACCTACTGGGCAAGATATCCAACGTCAGTCAGGCGCCAGGCCTAGCTGCTGCCACTTCTCAAAAGTGAAATGTAATAATGGGGCTTGTCAAGCCTCTGAAGTAATAAATGTCATTAAACCCAAGAGACAAGGGGATCGCTTTGCTTTCATTTTCCCAGGGACATTCATTCCCAGTTCTCCCTAGAAAGCCTGAAAGGCTCTTACTAAATTTACATAAAAAAGAATGTGCACATTATTTAAATCCTGATTCTCACCTCCCTGTCAAAAAGGACGGGGAATTTTACCTGCATGGATTGGTCTCTGAAAAGGGGTATGGGAAAACATCTTTCTCTTAATCACCAAATTAAATGGGATTTGCCAGTATTGGTTTAATCAGTAGCTTATAATCAAATCAGGCATGAAATCAAGTTTTGATTATATAGTATTCTCCCTATTACCAGCAAATTGCCAAATCACTGGAAACGCCCCTACGTGTGGGGGAAGGATGCCAAAGGATTTATTTCATAAAACAGAAAAATACAATTAGGTTTAACTATAATAAAATTTCCAGGCTCTTTAGCCTTCTTTTGGGCTATATTGAAAGGACTTGGCGTCTCAACATTTTACCTATGATAGATCTTAAACAGCCCTAAAGGGCTGCAATAATTAGACAGAGGAAACTATTTTACATAAAATATCTTCTAATAATATATTAATATGTAGGAGCTTTAAAAATAATATAAGGTTCTGTTGCTTTTCTTATTTAATCTTCCTATTAAAAGTGACTTCACAAATAAAACGTTAATTTGATTATCCAATTTTCAGTTTTTTTTTTTTCTCACTAAAGATATGTTTGGGCCAAACACATACAATCTTTCCTTATTAAAGTAAAATTGTCACATTAAATTCTACAATGACCCTAAGGATGATATACTTCATTTTATAGATAGGAAATATGAGATGAATGTTTCCTCCTCCACATGAAGGAGGAAATGTGAAATTGAGATGTGCTGGATTAGAAACAAAAGGCTATTTATTATATCATCATTAAGAAAATAGTTTTCCTATTAGAGGATCTGTGCAATTTATTAGCTCAGAATGTGAGATAGGAATCGTTCAGGATGGGGAAAGGTGCCCTTGAAGGTTACCAAGCTCTAATACATCAAAGCTTTTCAAACATGCAAATTAAACAAGCCTTGGGATTGGTAGATCAAGTCACGCAATTACAAAAATGTTGGTTGATGGACTATTGTGTTTCAGCATCAGCTCAACAGTATACAACAATAATTATTCAACATAACCAAGAAATTTTATTAAAGGGTGCCTGTTAAACATTAGTAAAAAATTGCACCATTACCAATTTTATTTTAGTTTTTATTAAGAAAGGTAAATAAGCATTGTTTAATTATTTATTGATTTATAAAGCTAAAATTTAATTTGAAAAATAATTATATGCAGAATTTAATTAATTGATTAGAGTACTTCTTCTCCAGAAAAAAACTTATATAAGGTCTTGAACCCTTAAAAATCATATTTTTTTACAAAGCATTTATTCTTTGTAAAGAAACAAAGATAGAGGGTAGATAGTAAAGAAACATTTGGAATTTGTTTATATAGTACTGTGGAAAAGGAATATGGCTAGAATAATGTAATGAGAAAAATCACTGAAATTAGCAATGAACAAAGAGGCATTTTAGAGAAAACCATGATCAAATGAATGACAAGGTAAAACATTTAGGCTGAAAGGCAATAATTTAAAAAAGAAAATGAATATGGGCTGAAAGTGGCAAGAACAATGTTTGGCCTATAATTTCTTCTGGTTTTCAGAAAAAGATGCTATTATGTCTGGAATTTTGAAGGAGAAGAATTATAAACCTAGAATTATAAGCTCAATTAATTCACCAGTTATACAAAATGAATAAGTTCTATCTGCTGTGTAGCATATGGATAAATAAATATGCAATCTATAGACAACAATACTAAATTGAACACTTAATCTGTTAAGAGGGTAAATCTCATGTTAAATGTTATTATCTCAATAAGAATTTAAAATGGAAGTAAAAAAAATCTTAAAATGTTTTTCTTCATCAATCCAACTCTATTTATCACACTACAGCCCTGTGCTAAGTCCTGTGCTAGGTGCAGGGTATATACAAAGAAAATAGATTCAATTTATTTTTTCACAAAGAGCTAAGGCCAAATAATGCAGTAACAAATAAAAACAACACAATATGACAAGAGCTAAAATAGGGACATAATTAAAATTTGAGTGAGATACATTTTTAGAAATAATTGGTTCTGCCCAGTAGACAAAATGTTTTCTACATTTCGTGGATGACAGATGATCCTAGGAAGTTATAGAAAAGGTATCACGTGAAAAATGAGTAGGGATACTTTTTCTTCCATTCTAGAGATACTTTGCTAAGGAGAACACGTTCCAGCTCTATCCATGTCAAAATGAAAGAGGAAAAGTCCCCCTTTCTTTAAGGCTGCATAATATTCCATGCTATACATGTACCACAGTTTATTAATCCATTCGTGTATAGATGAGCTCTTGGGCTTCTTCCATGTGAAGGCTACAACCCATTTATTGCACAGGAAGACGGGGAAAGGGGAGAGGGAGGGAAGGGGAGGGAGAGGGTGGGGGGAGATGGGACAAAGGGTGAGATCACAGGTGTGGTACATATTCGAAGGGTCAGGAGAAAACTTTCAAATACGGATCAAAAATGTTTTCATATAGTAAACGAGAAAATATCATGAATGGTATGTCAATCAGGTTGATAAAATATCTCAGATTGCATGTGAAGCCCCCACACTGTACCCCATGATTGAACTAATGTACACAGCTATGATTCAAAAAAAAAAAAAAAATGAGCAGGGATTCCCTGGATGCAAACGGGGGAAGGAGTAGCTTAGAGGAGAGCAGAAGGCAGAACACCAGCTATGAAAAGGAACATGAACCGAGGCTAACGTGACAGAAAGGCTTTGTGAATTTAGACTGAGACAAGAGGAAGAAACCACGGGTCTCCAAGCGAGAAAGAAGAGGTCAAACTACCACTGTTTGCTGATGATAAGCTCTTATATCTAGAAACCCCCAAAGAGTCTGCGAAGGTACTCCTGGAATTGATAAATTCCGCAAAGTCTCAGGCTAGCAAAATCGGTGTATACAAATCAGTCACTTTCACATATGCAATAACACCCATGCTGAGATCAAATCAAGGATGCAATGCTTCTCTCAGTAGCAGCAAAGAAAATAAACCACCTAGGAATATACTTAACCAAGGAAGGAAAAGTTCTTTGCAGGGAAAGATATGAAACACTAAGGAAGAATTGCAGAGGTTATAAACAGATAGGAACACATATAATGCTCATGGACTGGAGAATCCTTGTCGCTACACTACCAAAAGTGACTTACAGATTCACTGCAATGCCCATTAAAGTACCAGCACCATTCTTCATGGATGTAGCAAACATAGCTCTAGGCTTCCCATGGAACTAGAAAAGACATCAAAATAGCCAATTCAACTTTATGTAATAAGAACAAAGTGGGAGGTATCACATTTCCGAATGTCTGGCTATACTACAGGGCAATAGTAACCAAAACAGCAAGGGACTGACACAAAAAAACAGGGACATAGACCTATAGATCAGAGCAGAGAATCCAGACGTGAAACCATCCTCATATTCCATTCCGACTTCTGAGAAAGCAAATAAACACACACTAGGGAAAACAATTCCTAATAAATGGTGCTGGAAAAAATGAACAGCCACGTGTAAAAGACAGGATCCAAATTTCTTACCACCTACAAAAATCAATTCACGATGTATCAGACTGGGTCTAATTGGCCTTATAGGCTGTGCTAATTATTGTGTTAATTATTCTGAAGTAGCGCAAAACAAAATTTGAACAATGCACAGAAGTGAATTGTTTATTTGTAGATACTGTAACTTATCAAATCCAGTGTTTGTTCATTTTCTCTAAATCTTCTAAGCTTCGTACTACCATCTGAAAGTATATAACAGGTTTTATCTTTTTTTTTTTCTGTATCACAGTAATTTCTAAAGATTTTTTGTTCAGTTAGGGAGTCCACACTAGGTTTCTTGCAGGATGATCAGAGCTGTTTGCAGGATATTTTATAATTTGATTTAGAGGTGCAGTTAGAAAAAAATCCTCCTTTAATGTCACTAGGAAAATGTGTGTCAAGGAAGTCATTGACCTTGAACTTCATAACAATTCTGTCTGTCCTGCGGCTAAGCGAAGGATCTTTTTCCAAAATGAGCATGTAAATATTCTCTGGTCGTTCTAACACTTGTTGCCCAGCGAGTCACGTTCTCCTGCATACCTACCAGGGTTTGGACGCCAAGTGACAACAGCACTTGTAAAAAGAATTAATAAAAAAAAAAAAATCCCACGACCCTTTCACATATATTTTAAAAACACTATTCCTATCAATAGAAACACTGTGCTCAAAGCTGGGAATACTGAGTTAAAATAGTCTGGACAAACAGTATTATAAATATAAAGGATTAAAACACAATTCTTGAGTTTCAAGAGCCCATGTTTTATATTTGCTCTGCTACTGTTGTGCTCAAATATTCACTTTTAATTTTGTGTGAAAGAGTTTCTATCACACAACTTTTTTTTTACTTTGAAAAATAGCAAATAAGGGCGGTTCCTAAGGCTCAAAGGAGTAAGGCACCAGCCCCACATACTGGAGGTGGTGGGTTCAAACCCAGCCCCAGCCAAAACTGCAAAAAAATGCAAACAAAAAAAAAAATAGCAAATAACTTGGAATCCTACAGGTCATGAAGGCTATGTTAACCAGTTTGATGAAAATATTTTTTTCATTTTTTACCAGCACAATGTACCCCATGAGTGCATTAATGTACACAGCTATGAGTTAAAAAAAAAAGTTCAAGTTTATTGCCAATTTTAAAGTCTTTATTAACACCTGGCGATGCACTTCTGCTTCTTTTCTCCTCCTGGTTCACTCTGTGTGGACAGTGGTTCGTTTGCCAGTCACGCACAGACCGTAGCAACACTTCTGTTAAATTCCTTCTTTCTGCCACATGACGTGAGCTCTGCTGAACCGCAACCCTTCTCTGTATACACAGGTACTTTTTTGAAGCATCATAACATCAAATGCAGCATCATTTTCAAGCAGATCAAGGTGCCTCCAGGGTGCCAATATTGATAAAAAGGCCACTCTTGCAGAGATGATGAGGTTTCTATTTAGATAATAAAAAGCAGCCACTGCACATATTTGGACACGGTGAACACCTCTTGTTCTATATTGGAATTTCAAAAGACACCCTGGGACTTCTTGCTTCACGGCTTTGCACTAGCAGGACTATTTACTCCCCTGTGGCAAGCATATGTCTCTGGTGCTCGTGTGCAGCTTACAGCTTTGTGAGGCAGTAATCGCTGCAAATGTCTACTTTTCTGTATTTGATTATACCTTTTGTCCGTGCTTTTCTTCAAAGCCTTTAAGCCAGAGGTTCTCAAGAGGTTCTCGAGAGGGCAAGTGGGGATTCAGTTGTGCACGTGGCTCCTATTACCAGACTCTGTCCAGGATGCGCAGACATGGTACCCAGGATTCAGGATCACTGGGATTTTCAGCCTTGGAATTTATTCCAAATGTATATGGCATTCCTCTATACCATATATATATATTTGGTTATATGTAATAATTATATATAACTGGTTATATATTTTAAACATGTTGCTAGCTTTATCTTTTTTAGCCAATACTTACTAACATTTTCTATCTCAGCGCCAGCTGTGCCCAAAATAATAAAAGTACATGCACAAACTCTTGGGGTTTGGTTACAGCATCCTATTGGATCTTTATGTAAGAATAGTACAAATTAGCTAAGAATTCCACTTTGACACATGTAAGATTTCTGCTATTGTTGGGTATATGCTATTTTTTGTTTATTTAAATCATACTCTCTTCTGAAAAGCTAATATTGTTTATCTTCATCCTATTTTAGATCTTGATCCCTAGAAAACAAAACCTGGATTGGGGATAATTTTGCCTCTGATTGAGAGGGAACAATCCTAGGGCACCAAGAATGAGAGGAAGGGGAGGGGGAGCAGCAAAGAAAGGACAGCAATGCAAACTCAGCAGTGAGAGTGGGGAATTAGAGAGACTTTCAGAAGAAGTAGTCATAAGATTTTTGCAATAAATTGCACATAATGTAAGTGATACACAGACTTGTAAATAGAGCAATGTCACACATACTTGGCGTAGCAGAAATCAGAAGAAGAGGATACTTTGAGTGCTTGGTGGAAAGATAGTATGAACAATTCCTTTTGGGGATCATTGAATTTCATTTATCTGTGGTATGAAAGCATGTTATAAAATAATGATGCAGACACTATGTATCCAATACCTTGAGAAGTGTCAAACAAATAAGAGTGTCATCAAATAACTGTTAACTGAATAAATTAAAGGTATTGATCTACCACTGGAGAGCAATAGATAAAATGTGAGGCATTTTTGGTGTTACAACCAATGTCCATGAATAAATCTGCATAGGTCATAAACAAAATTGGGTAAATTAAATATCTAGAGCTATAATGAAAGACCATATGGTCAATCTCTGGGGAAACCCCAATGTATGAAAGGTAGAAAATTGGAAAGAAGATTAATGATGACAAAGATACTTCGTGAAAATCAAAGACAAGAATATTTGAAGATGAATAATGCTAAAAACTTTAGGGAAAGACTAAGAAAGATAAACTTTGATAAGACAAGCTACATTAAACTAAAAAGCTTCTGCACAGCAAAGAATAAAATCAAAACAGTGAAAAAGTCAACTGTTGAATGGCAGAGCATATTTGGAAATTATTTCTCTGACAAGAGAAAAATATCCAGAATATGCAAATTTGAGTATCCAGAATTACTCAAAAGTAAATTAATAATAATCCATTAAGTAAGCTAAGAATCTATATAGACAGTTCTTAAAAGGATGCACGCAAATGGTCAATAGGTATATGAAAAAGGTGAACGTCACTAACCATCAGGGAAATTAAAGTCAAAATCACAATGAACTATTCATCTTACCCCAGCTAGAATGGGTATTACCAAAAAGACAAAAAAGTGACTAATGCCGTCAAGGATGTGGAAAAAAGGGAACTCTTATCCACAGTTGATGGAAACATATATTAGTGAAACTAATATGTAAAAATAATAGATATTTACCCAGAAACTAAAACCATAATTTACCACACAAACCAACAATCCCACTATTGTTTATCCAAACAAAAGAAAGTCAGTACATCAAGGGACACCTGCACTGCCGTCTTTACTGCACCACTGCTCACAGCAACAAAGATATGAAATCAACCTAAGTGTCTATTCGTGGATAAGTGGATAAAGAAAACATGGTCTACACACACAGGAGAATACTATTTGTTCCATGAAAGGGAATAAACCCTTTTCTGGAACTCGAAGTCATCATGTTAAGTGAAATAAGCAAAGCACAGAAAAACAAATGTCACAGATTCTCATAGATGGAACTGAAAAAGTTGATATCCTGGAGGTAGAGGGTAGAGTGAGAGTTACTAGAAACTGGGAAGGGTGAGTGGAGGGATGAAGAGGGAATTAGATGAAGAGATGGGCACAAAATGGGCACAAAATGTTTGACAGTGTAGTGACTCGAGTTGTCAAAAATGCTGTGTATTTCAAAATGGCTAGAAGAGTAAGTAGATGTAAAAAAAAAAAAAGGAAAGAAAGATACGCTTTGGAATGTGAGGGTTTGAAAAGTGGTATCTCTAGCAAGTAAGTGAGAACCTCATTGGAAGTGCCTTTCAATTTATAATTACATAAACCAAATATAGTAATGATAACTCTAATACTTATGTAGTCATCCCTTGGGAAACAAGGAGAATTGGTTTCAGTACAATGTCCCTCTTCATCTTCATGTATACTGAAATCTCCACACACTCGAATCCCCCAGATGACCCTGCTGAGCCCATGTTACTGAAGATCAGTCCTCTGCATTTGCTTCACTCTCTCAAATATTTAATATTATATTTTCAATCTTCCATGTAGAAGCGGTCCCATGTAGTTCAAATTGGTATTATGTTGATCAAGGGTCAATTGTGTTACAAACATTGCAACAATTTTTACATTACATAAAATTTTATTTTGTGACATTAATAGGTAGTATCTTATTTATTTATGATTAACTTGAAGACAAAACAATCGCTTCTTAAAATATTAGTACCCAAAGAACACAGAGATAATTCAGACAAACTCCAAAATAACCTGGGTCTCCATCTCTAAAACTAACTTGACTTTATATATAGTAGTTTGAGAAATTCTAAACTTTTATGAGTGTAAACTGGAGTAGCTATAAACTTGTAAGATGATGACGACACACGAAAATGTTAAAATAATTGGGCAACCACCCAAGGAGGAAATACTGTGTGTTATTTCATTTAGCAATATTACTGAGCATCTAATGTGTGCTGAGTAGTGAAAAAGCAACAGAAATACAATATTGGAACAAAGGACCCATGGTCCCGGAGTCAAGGTAGTTACTACCATGAGGATGAGACAAACACTGGTGAAATAATCACACAAATAATGAATATATTAAAATTAAAATACGGGAATTACTATAACTAAAAGGTACAAGGTGCATGAGAACATTTCATAAGAAACATTGACCTGCTTAGAGGTGAGGAAAAGATTCCTAGAGGAGGTGAGCTCAGATCGGAAGGAAACATTAACTAGATGGAAAGGAATAGTGTGTGGTGGCGGGTATTCCACATAAAGGGTACTACACCTGTGAAGATCTGAAGGGGGGACAACTGAGAAGCTGAGGGAGACTGGCAGAGAACACCAAAGACAAGGGGAAGGAGGTGTGTGGTGGTCAGCTCTTGTGAATGAATCTGGTCATTATTCTAAATACAAGGGAAATAGGTTTTTAAATAAGGGCATGGCGTGGTCAAATTTCCATTTCAGAAGTATGGCTGTGGTACATGTGGAAGTTAGCTTTCAACAGACGGACAACAAATAACCCGAAAATCTCAGCATAATGGAGGGAGAATGAAACCCAGGATGTAAAGGTAGTAGGCAAAATGATGATTACCACGAGAGGTGGTAAAACCAAAGCCCATTAAAGATGAAAATAATAATATGAGGGGAGTTAATGTGCTAGTCCTTGTGGGGCTCCAACTTTTATCAAAGGGTGGTATTAAAGGGAATGGGCTATGAAGAGGGGAGTTCGTGATCCAAGAGAGCGATGATTCCAGTTGATGCCTAGATGTAGTGCTACAATTGGTGACACTCAGGGTATGAACATAAGGCGGTTAGTGAGAAAAGGTGAAGGATAAAGTCATCAGAGATGTATAAGTCAAGGAATTGAAAAAGCACAGGGCTAGTAGAATCAGAATGGACATTAAAATCACTATAACACAGATAGAGACAGATCGAAAAAGCAGAAAACAGAATTCTAATTTCTTCAATAAAGAGTGAGCCCAGCAGGAGTGTGGTGGGTGTCTTCTGTGAGAGGAGATAGATGGTATCATTGCCGATATCATGTATTCTAGGGAAGCTGAATTGTCTAAGGCAAGAGGGAGCAGCAATGCAGAGCAAAGATAAATGAGGTGGGTGGGTGAGGTAGGTTAAGTGAGTGTGTCAGAAACACCTGCAAATCAGTGAATCTTCTCCCTTCAACACGGAATGGGTCTCAGCAAATAGGTATTGAATGGCAGAAGAGTAAACAATTAAATAAATCAATTCAGATGAAAAAGAAAGGCTTAAACCTGAAACTCTGATATTAAAAAAAAATTAGATACATATTTTTTTCTATGATCAATTTTTATTTTATTTTATTTTATGTTTGTATTGCTTGGGGATCCTTGAGGGTACAAAGAATTAGGTTACACTGATTGCATTTGTTAGGTAAAGTCCCTCTTATAATTGTGCCCCCCAAGAGGTGTGCCACACACCATGACCCCCATCCCCTTCCCTCCTCCCCTCTCCTCACTCCCTCATTACCCTACTCCCTTCCATGAATTAGATCATCTATTGCCTTCACATTAGAATTGAGTATGTTGGATTCCTGCTTCTCCATTCTAGTGATGCTTTACTAATAAGAATGTATTCCACCTCCATCCACGTTAATAAAAAAGATGTAAAGTCTCCATCTACTTTAGTGGCTGAATAATATACATATACCATGGCTTGTTAATGCATTCCTGGATTGGTGGGCATTTAGGCTGTTTTGCAATTTGATGATTGTAAATAGAGTTGTGCTAAACAGTCTACTGTAGTGCAAGATGTCCTTATGATAAAATGATTTTTTTTTTCCTTCTGGGTAGATGCCCAGTATTGGGATTGCAGGATCAAATGGGAAGTCAAAGGTTGAGTTCTTTGAATGTTTTCCATACTTCCTTTCAAAAAGGTGTATTAGTTTGCAGTCCCACTAGCAGTGTAAAAGTGTTCCCTTCTCTCCACATCCACACCAGCATTTTCGGCTTTGAGATTATGTGATGTGGGCCATTCTCACTGAGGTGAGGTGATATCTCAGGGTGGTTTTAATTTGAATTTCTCTGACAATTAGGGGCAATGAGCATTTTGTCATAGGATTGTTAGCCATTTGTTTGTCTTCTTGAGAGATGATTCTATTCATCTCTCTTGACCAGTGATACAAGAGATTGTTGGCTCTTTTTTTGTTGCTTAATTTGAGTTCTTTGTAGATCCTAGTTATCAAACTTGTGTCTGATTCATAATATGCAAATATCTTTTCCCATTCTGAGGTTTGTCTGTTTGTTTGTTGTCTCCTTAGCTGTACAGAAGTTATTCAGTTTAGTTAAATCCCATTTGATATATTTTATTTATTACTGAAGAAACATGTGTGGGCCAGATTTGTATGTATAATACTTGGTTAAAATAATAATATCTGTAGTACTATTTCCATTGTTATGTTCCATTATTCAAAGACACAAGTAATTGTGTAACTGAGAAACTTTAAACATAAATCAAGTTACACTTTTAAATTTTAGTTTCTAGGGTTCCCTGAAACATCAGCCAATACTAATTATTTTGAAAATGCACATTATTACCTGTTCTCTCAACTTATTTTATATATTAAAATGTATTTGTATATTCAATGTTGTGAGTTTTCTTGAAATCTTCACATACTTAGGTTAATATTCTAAATATCCTTTTATTACTTTTGTATTTTTCTTGATGATGTTTATTACCCACATGAAAAGATAACTGCACTACTAAGGGTAACATTTTTTTTTCAATTTCAGCCTCTATATGTTTAATTAATAGTTTCTTTCATCTACTAATATTATCTAACAATTCCAAAACTCACCTACTTACCACAAAAATTATATAGATGTCTTTTGTGTCTTTCTAAATATTTTTCAGTTTATTTAGGGAAACAATATCAGTAAATTATTATTTCTAAATATTTGTTAAAGGTAGTTAAAAATAGTAAAAAGATGTTTGAGATAAATTATTATACCCAGCTTTCAAAAGCATTGAATAATATTCTTCTTTTGAGGACATCTGCTTCTCTTAGCAGAACTTTTGTTGATATTAATGGAAGCCACTATTTGGTTTGAAAAGTGTGGAAATTACAGATTGAAAAATTTTTAACTCTTGAATTCTGCAACCTACAGAAATAAAGAGCAATTAGTAATAAAGAGAAGTTTAAGAAAGTTGGGGGGAAATTATTGAGCTATACTTTAGGTAGTTTTTCTTAAAAAGGAATCAGAAAATCATGTGGAGATATTTTATAGGTAATGGGAAGTAATTGAAAGTCTACAAGCTGATGTATTCCTCTAGGAAAAGTTAATATGTAGTAACAATGAGAAAGACATAATATAGTGTACAATTCAACAAAGCCAATGGGAAATTGTATTGAGTACATTGGACTAAGCTTAAATCACAAAATCGATAAAGATTTGCTTCTGTAAGGGAAGGCCTTCAGAAAATAAATTCAGGATACCAATACAAAAGATTATTTTTAACCTACAGTATCTTAAACATAAAACGATTTTGCACATAGTGAAGAAAATGTCTTTCAATATGAAAAACATATTTGAAATATTTAGAATTCATCATCATGAACAAACATGTATTAAGTATATAATGTGTAAAAAGCACTGTGCTAGATTCTCAAATATGTGCCTTTAATTTTGGGTTTTCATGTGATAATTTGCAAATAGAAAATGAAAAGATATAATGGAGCAATAATCATTTCAACTTTTCTTTTTACACTAGGATTTTCCTACTTCTTATAATGTTTAAATATGTTATATTTTTTTCTTGCATAATATTGATGGATCCTGAAGCTCTTACCCAGGCTGTTAGTATTCAAAATACAAAATGCATTCAGCAGATAAAAGAGAAGGAAGTAAACCATTTACAAGTGTTCAGAAAATTCCAGTATTTTTTTCCCACGTGCATAATCAAACTATTAAAGCAAGTTACAATGAATTAAGATACATATCAAGGGGACCAAAAAGGTTATTCAAACTATGGATTTAGTATGAGCACCATTAAAATCTCTTTTAAAATATCTTCCTAGGCAAGGACTAAAGTTCTACACATTCAGTTATTTGGAGGATAAAAAGGATCTGCAAATACATCACGGAAAAGATCGAGGGACAGAGTCATGGGAATGAACTGCTAATATATATAACACGACAAGACATAAAATAAAAGATATTCTTTTTCCACTCAGAGTCTATCTCTCCTCTTAGCAGAACATGCATATGTATTCCTTGTATACTTTAAAACAGAGGAAACTAATGCATATGAGCATGCATTATGTATTCCTTGTATGGTTTAAAACAGAGCAAACTAATACAACTAAGCTCAACAAAAAAAGAGAAAGCAAAATGTGAAAGAGATGTGATTAGGCCTATAAATTATAACTATTGACATGGAAACACAGAACAACATTTAAGAACAACGCCTTTTCATTTATAATTCAGTGACATTCTATTTATGTTGGAAGACCTTTTTTTTTCAAGGAACTATTGTATAATAGTAATAATACAATATCAGAAGCTTATTGTCATTCAGGAGTAACAGCAATTAAACATAAAAGTAGGCAACATCAGTAGCTGATAGAATGAGTTGTCATATATCCCAATTGTCTGAAGTTATTAGTTGCAAAGAATGCAAGTATTAGTTTACCCCAGGGACAGTCCACATCTGTAGATTTCATTATATTAGGATCAGACCATTTAGTTATTATTTTGCTGAATACACTGTCTTGAACATGAATTATGCTATGAATTATACTAGACACTCATTTAATCCCAAGTTATTCTTTTTAATTTAATCAGTCATAAGCGGGCATGGTTAATATATTCATTTGTCTTATGGTTTTATTTCATTTAAACTCCGCAAAGCTTGTTCTTTTTACCCTTCTTATAAAATATACTAGTCTCAGCTGGGTGCCCATAGCACAGTGGTTACAGCACCAGCCGCATGCACTGAGGGAGGCAGGTTTGAACCCCTGGGCCTGCTAAACAAGAATGACAACTGCAACAAAAAGTAGCTGGGCGTTTTAGCGGGCCCCTGTAGTCCCAGCCACTTGGGAGGCGGAGGCAAGAGAATCACTTAAGCCCAAGAGTTTGAGGTTGTTGTGAGCTGTGAGGCCATGACACTCTACTGAGGGCGACATAGTGAGACTCTATCTCAAAAAAACCCCACTAATCCCTGATGAGGGATTTTTGTGGAGGCATAATAGGAGGTAGAATATTTTTCCTTAATATAAAGGTCTAGGCATAGTAGCTCATATTTTAGCACTTTGGGAAGTTGAGACGCTGATGTGGAGGATTGGTGGGTCCACGAGTTCAAGATCAGCCTGAGGAAGCGTGAGACAAACAACATCAAAAAAGAAAGAAAAAAGAAAACAACAAACAACATCAAAAAAAAAAAAAGAAAAAAAGGAGAAATTAGTCAAGTGGTGTATGTATGCCTATACTCCCAGTTAGGCAGGAGGCCGAGGCCGATAGATAGACTAGTTGAACGCAGGAGTGTAAGGCTTCAGTGAGCTGAGATGACACCACTGAATTTTAGCTGGTGTGTAAGGCTGGAGTGTGTCACTCAGGGGTGTAAGGCTGCAGGGTGTCACTCAGGAGTATAGGCTACAGGATGTAACTCAGGAGTGTAAGTCTGCAATGAGCTCTGATGACGCCCCTGAGCAACAAACACAGTGGAAACCTGTCTGAAAGCAAAACAAAATAACGAATAACATAAAGTACTTCTCAGGTGATCACGTGTCACTTCAGTACCATTAGGTAGTTGGAAGTAGTTACAGTTTAAATTCATCCATTCATAATTTAAGAAGATAATAATTAAATATTCCTTTATCAGCTATGCTACTGTGCTAAAAAAATCTTACAGCATCTGTCAAACGCCATTACTTTGTCAAGAGCAGATGCAGCCCCCAAGCACAGTGGCCCTGTAAATACTGAATGCGGTTGCATGGGGTTTGGGATAACTTTGACAACAATCTGTCATTCGCAGACAGTTCTTCTTTTCCCCAATCATCTCCTTATTCTAATAGTGGCATCTGTAGATGTGCTGACGGTGTATTGTCATTTCTGAATATGTTTCAAAATGCTTACACATATGTGTTTTTTTCAACACGATTTACCATTCAAAAGAAAGAGTGCAAATATCTGCGGATAGCTCAAGAAGGCATGTCTTTACTTATGGTTCTGGCTTCCAAAGAATGTGTGGAGATCACTACCACCTGCCCAGGGACTCAGCCTCTCAGACAATTTACACATGCCCAGGCCTGGGGCCCTGGAGTCTTTTCAATCGGATTAGCTTCTGCCTTGGTGCACATTTTATTTTAAGACTCTTTTCTGTAGCAAATTTTTAGTGTGCCTGTTTGTAGGTTCACAGGTAAAAGTTACAACGTACAAATGTAGCTTTCTCTTATCATAAGACTAGAAAAAAATACAGGCGTACATTAAATGCCATCAGATGTTGGAAGTCTGCTAGTTACTGAAAGTGCATAGATTAGTTTGGAAAGCATGCTATCAAAGAAAACAAAAAACAAACAACCAAAACAAAAAAAAAAAAAAAAGGAGAAATTAGGCAAGTGTGGTGGTGAGTGCCTATAGTCCCAGTCACCCAGGAGTCTGAGGCAGATAGAGTACTTGCCAAGGGGCAACCAGTGTAGGTAATAATTGGTGTGTTGCTGTTCCTCATTTGTGCAAGTCTCTGAAATAGGTCTTATGAAGTATGTTAATGTATGCAGGAGGGGGAATTACGGAGCAAATACATTTTAGGACATAAAATCTGCTCAATGCTTGCAGAAGAAACTATACTTGAACCCTAAGTGGACATTGAACTGGTCTATTGTCCTGAAGTCCAGTATTGTTAAAGATGGAGTGCGCTAACCGGGGGGATTTAAATGGGCATGTGAAAGTTTGAAGGACAGGATAGTGGGGTGGCGTGAGGGTGGGGTTGATTCCAGTCCATAGCAAAGGCTTACACAAAAGGAAGGAAAGCATTCAACAGGTATCAACAGGAAATAACGGGATCTAGAAGACAGCTTCCCCATAGACAGAAATGAAAGCGACAGGTAAGGAGATGAGAAAGGTCATGGGAAACAGGACCCACACTCGAAAGAGATATTAAAGAGCTTGCATTTGAAAATAATGGGATTATGGTGACTTTTTTATTGTTTCAGGCTCATTGAGGGTACAAGAATTAGGTTACATTGTGTGCACCTTTTAGGTAAAGTCCCTCCTATAATTGTGCCCTGCCCCCGAGAGCTGTGCACACAAAGACCCCCCATTCCCCTACCTCCTCCTCTTTCCCCCCTCGCTCATTCTCCTGTCCTCCACCTTGGATTAATTTGAGGTTTTCTCCTATGTGGGTGAGTATTAGATCATCTACTATCTTCATATTAGAATCAAGTACATTGGATTCTCGCTTCTCCATTCTTGTGATACTTTACTAAGAAGAATGTATTCCACCTCCATCCAGCTTGATACAAAAGATGTAAAGTCTCTATCTTTTTTAGTGGCTGGATAATATTCTATGGTATCCGTATACCACAGCTTGTTAATCCATTCTGGGGGTGGTGGGCATTTAGGTTGTTTTCGCATTTTGTTGATTGTAAATTGAGCTGTGATGAACAGTCTAGTGCAAATGTCCTTATGATAAAAGGGTGTTTTTTCCTTCTGGATAGATGCCCAGTAATGGGATTGTAGGATCACATGGGAGGTCTAATTTGAGCTCTTTGAGGGCTCTCCATACTTCCTTCCAAAGAGTTTGCATTCCCACCAGCAGTGTAAAATGGTTTCCTCCTCTCCACATCCACACCAGCATCTGCAGTTTCGTGACTTTGTGATGTGGGCCATTCTCGTTGGGGTTAGGCGATATCTCCAGGTGGTTTGATTTGCGTTTCTCTTATGATTAGGGATGATGACCTTTTCTTTGTATGTTTGTTAGCCATTTGTCTGTCTTCTTTCTTTCTTTATTTTGAGACAGAGTCTCACTATGGTGCTCAGTAGAGCTATGAAGTCACAACTCACAGCAACGTCAAACTCTTGGGCTTAAGCCATTCTCTTGCCTTAGCCTCCCAAGTAGCTGGGACTACAGGTGCCCACCACAACACACAGCTATGTTGTTGTTGTTGTTATAGTTGTCATTGTTCTTTGGCCAGGTTTGAATCCCCCAGCACCAGTGGGGATGACACTCCAGCTGCTTAGCTACAGGTGCCGAGCCTGTCTGTCTTATTTAGAGGTTCCCTTCATGTCTCTTGTCCACTGACATATGGGATTGTTTGGTGTTTTTTTTGTTGTTGTTGATTAATCTGAGTTCTCTGTAGATTCTAGTTATTAAGGTTTTGTCTGATTCATAATATGCAAATATCTTTTCCCATTCTGAAGGTTGTATGTTTGCTTTGGTGGTTGTTTTCTTAGCTGTACAGAAGCTTTTCAGTTTAAGTCCCATTGTTTAAATTTTTATTATTGCAATTGCCACGGAATTCTTCTTCATAAAATCTTTCCCCAGGCCAATACCTTCAAGTGTTTTCCCCTCACTTTCTTCGAGGATTTTCATTGTTTCATGCCTTAGGTATAAATATTTTATTCATCTTGAATCAATTTTTCTAAGTGGTAATAAATACAGCTCCAGTTTCAGTATTTTACATGTAGTTATCCAGTTCTCCCAACACCATTTATTGAATAGGGATTATTTTCCCCAGTTTATGTTCTTGTTTGGTTTATCAAATATCAGGTGGCTGCAAGATGTTAGTTTCATCTCATGGTTTTCTATTTGGTTCCAAATGTCAATGTCTATGTTTTTGTGCCAATACCATGCTGTTTTGATCACTACAGCCTTGTAGTATAGACAAAAGTCCTTCTAGGGAGATACCTCCAGCTTTATTTTTATTACTAAGAATTGCCTTGGCTATAAGGGTTTTTTTTATGGTTTCCTACAAATTGAAGAATTATTTTTTTCAAATCTTGAAAGTATGATGATGGTATTTAAATGGGGATTGCATTGAATCTGTAGATTGCTTTTGGAAGTATAGACATTTTGACAATGTTGAGTCTCTCTAACCATGAGTGTCGTATGTTCTTCCATTTGCTAATATCTTCTGCTATTTCTTTTCTTAGTATCTCATACATAATATTCTTTGTAAAGTCTTTCACCTCTTTTTTTAGGCATATTCCTAGGTATTTCATTTTCTTTGAGGCTACTGAGAAGGGAATTGTATCCTTGATTAGTTTCTTGTCTCAGCTGTTATTGGCACATACAAAAGCTACTGATTTGTGGACATTGATTTTGTGTCCTGATACATTGCAAGACACACTTTCAGGAATCTTGTGGTTGAGTCTTCAGGGTTCTCTAAGTATAAGATCATATCATAATGAGCAAGAGTTTGATCTCCTGTGCCCCAATTTGGATGTCCTGTATTTCATTCTCTTGCCTGATTGTATTGGCTAGAACTTCCAGCACTAAGTTGAATAGTATTGTTGATAGAGGACAACTTCATCTGGTTCCAGTTCTAAGTGGAAAAGCTTTCAGTTTTACTCCATTCTGTATAATATTAGCTGTGGATTTGTCATAGATGGCTTCAATCAGTTTAAGAAATGTGTCACCTTTACTTGAATTCTTAAGTTTTCTAATTAGAAAAGGATGCTGAATTTTATCAAATGCTTTTTCTACGTCTATTGAGAAGATCACATGGTCTTTGTTTTTGTTGCTGTTGATATGGTGATTTACATTTATTTACTTGCATATGACAAGCCAATCTTACCTCCTTGAGATGAAACCAACTTGATCATGTGGAATAATTTTTTATTTATTTTTTATTAAGTCATTTGTACATAGATCATACGTAAATTTATGCCATTATGGGATTTGATGTGTTGATTATTTGTACAAAGTGGAGTGCTTACATGCTGCTAATCAACATAGCTTTCACCTCTTTTACCCAATTGCAGCATTAAGACATTTATGTTTCTACACTTGATTTTTTTAATGTGCAGCTATAATTTATTGGCTATAATTTTGTTGAGAATTTTGGCATCTATATTCATTAGTGAAATTGGTCTGAAGTCTCCTTTTTAGTTGGGTCTTTTCCCGACATCAGGGCGGTGTTTGCTTGATAGAAAGTATTGGGGAAGATTCCTTTCGTCTCAATTTTTTATAATAATTTCCACGGCATGAGTATAAGCTCTTCTTTAATGGTTTAATAGAATTCTGATGTGAATCATCTGGAGCAGGGAATTTTTTTTAATTGGGGGATATGTTAATATTTCTTCAATCTCAGTTCTTGAAATTGGTCTGTTCAGGAGATCTATTTCTTCTTGGTTAAGTATAGGGAGAGGGTGTGATTCCAGGCATTGATGCATTTCACCAACATTGTCAAATTTCTGGGCTTATAGAGTCTTGTAGTACTCTGAGATTCTTATACATCAAGTGTTACTAAAAACTACTATCTTAGAAAATGTTTTCTAAAGACCACCTTGTATTTAACTGAACTAATGCTGTGGTTATTAATTAACTATGCTATCTCTTTATCTGCCTTCTAAAGAAAAGAAAAATCCTCTATTTTTCAAAGTGTCCAACATAATATGAATATAAAAGCAAAGTAGCAACTGAACAAAAGTAGAAAGTGCACATTGTCTTTAAAACCTCCCTAAATTACTTTATTACGTAAGATTAAAAGGCTCATTTTTATGAATTGATTGCCACCTGTTCTTCTGCTTATGTTTAGGGTAAACAAATTTCTACATAACTGGCCCAAAATTTTCTATTAAAATATTTAGAGTATTTTTCTATTTAATAAGTAACTCTACTAGATTCAAAACACAAAACAAACAAAAGAACTCATAATGTAAAAAATGGCATAAAACACCAATATCTAAGAATAATCTTCTCTTTGGAATGGGTCCTGTTAATCTCTTGCCCATGCTTATGTCATATATAGATAAATTCTATAAATATGTAATACAGATAAATATATAACAAATATGCACAAACATATATCTCACCAAACTATCAGAGTATGTATAATATGTAATTTGCTTTTTCTAAATATATACATATCTTTGATAGATAGTTCATGTGAACAACCATTCTCTTAATGTTTTCATAGCAACATCGAAAGTTATTATATTTAGATTATTTAATTTTACATGCTTTAAACTACATAAGGTTAACTGATTTTAATATCTGCCTACCTAGTCTAAATGTTTTCCAAATTTCACACTGTCTCCTCATAGTAACAAATAATTCAAATCTTCCAAAGTCACTGCACCCTTGGGAGAGAATTTTTATCTTATCTTTAAACTTGAGTGCTGATAAAGGTCCAATTCACATAAACAAGTTTTGAGAGATTAAGAATACTATAAATACCATTAATAGCCACCTTACATCACCTTATATTTTATAGAAAAATTGTTACAATCACAATTTTAAAATATCTCTGAAGTACATGTTATTAGTAGCAGAACTGCATGGATTTGGGATTGAAGCAGATTTAGTTGAACTCAGCAGTGCCACCACCTCATTTTGCTATCTCTGATAAGTTCATTATTATCTCAGATCTCTAGTTTTCCTTTCTTTAAAATAGATAATACCAAGTCCCTCTATCCAATGGAGTGAATTAAATAAAAAATGCATATGTGAATTGCTTAGATTTTGTTAGCTCACAGTAAATACTCAGTAAATGTCTTCTGTTTTGATCTGTCTTCTTTTCAGATGAAACCATGGATGCCTGAAGAGATAAAATTACAAATCCACATTTACTTGGCAGTAGGAAAAACAGATTTGGGCATTGACTCCCAGTATTTCATGCTCAGTCCCATTTTTAAATATTGCCCTCCTGATGCTGAGTGCTCTCTACTGACAGGAAATAGGAAAAAAAAATGAGAAACTCACTTCTGGCTCTCAGCTTAGAATTGCTGAATGAAGGGTGAGCTGGATTCTTTCTTTGTGTTTGGCACTACAGTCAAGGAATATCAGAGAAAGTGGCTAAAATCTTTAGTGTCATATATGTCCAAGTAAAAGAAGAGATTAATAGAAGCTGCTTTAATGCTCCTTTCAAAGGCATTGTCCTCAAAAATTAGCAAAGTTAGGATAGATTTTGCATACCAGTACCCAATGCCAAACCAATTCTGCACAATTTTATTAATAATATACCTTTTTTAGTAATTGGGGAATGTTACAATGCAGTAGTATAAGCTTTAAAAAGTTCTTTTCTATGTGGTCTATGTGTCTAAATTAGGATAAATATTGAACATAAATTTAATATGAGCTAATTATATACAAACTGTAGAGAAACAATTTTAATGCTCTAGTTAAATGGATTAAGAGTCTTCACTAAATTTGCCAATGAACGTTTTTCTTTCTCTTAGCAGATGTTAACTGACCTTATTAGTTTAAAAGCAAAAATTACTTGAAATAATTCAATTAAAAATAAAGACTTTATGTTTTTCAGTTTTGATGGTAAAACTACAATAAACTGGTAGATAAATAATCTTACATAATCTTCAGATTACTTTAGAATGAGGATATAAACTCCTCAAAAGATATGACTCACTTTATACATTTATGTCAGATTAATTGTAAAAGTCATTTGTCTTGTCTTTCTTGGAAAATCCTATCTTGAAAATTACTTGGAAGCTCCCGAATTATATCCATTTTATTAAATTCAGAAATAAAGAAATCAGGAGAAAAGACTGAGAGTTCATCTTAGGAAAAGCAGGATAGGTACAAAAATACTGTGGAATCACCACTGGAGAAAGACTTGTTCTCAATGTTTCATGCTCTGCAACTGGGAATAGCCAGAAGGAATTTGATCTGGGGAGCCAGAATCATGCTGACTACTCAATAAGATAATGACTTATAAAGCAAATTCCAACCCATTACTTTACTGCAGAAGACATATCTTTGCCCAGAATATTCATGTTCTTCTATTTCCATAACCTTTTGGATTATCAGGACCATAGGGAAACAAATTCATAATCAGACTCTGTCAATGGTATTTGAATATGGCACCAGAGTGAAGGGATACAGACAGCTATGAGCAAACAGTAACAAATGGAGCTGAGGTGTGGATGGGTCAATCTCCAGATTCACCTGGGGAGACAGTATGTTTACTGCATTCTTGACCTAATCCTAGTACTTGATAGAAATCCAGGAGCAAGAAAACTTATAGTCTTGAAAAATAATATACCCTAAGAAGCACGTGGAGTTTGAAAAAAAGATCCTTAGCTGTTTCTAAAATGAGTTTTGAGAACTACTGGTTTTGGTAGGTATTTCTTCCAGGCCGGCCGTGGGACTGGAAGAAATTTCCCTACTGTGCAAGAGAATGTTCCTTTCTAGCACAGGAATATACTCCTACCTGCCAGATGGTCAGGCCCACCTTATGTGGAAAATTTTAACTAAATTTGATAAATCTACATCACTTATCTAGGAATGGAGAAAGTTGTAATTGTGTAGTTTCATTATAATATTTTGACACACTATTTATAGCTATTGAACATTAAGCACAAATTTTACTTTGGGCACTGTATTAATTCCTTTTCATTGACTATCCCTTATCCTCATTTTATAGATGAAGGTTCAGGAAGTATATATGCTCAAACTTGGTCACTGTTATGGTGATAAGAACTACCATCACTAGAATTCAGACCTTTCTTTGTCCAAAATTTAAAACCATATAACTCTCTTTTCCTTCCTAGGAGTAGGTTGCCCATGAAACAACCTATGTGATATTTCACAGAGCACTGTTTTGTACTTGACAAGTAAATACTCCCCAATTATACACATATTCTATAGACACCAGCACCTATATATTTTTCTCATATAACAAGAGTTGATATTTTGGTTATATTTTAGTTCTGATGATAAAGCTTACTTGAAGTCTAGTGGTTCTTAGTTCTTCATTACATTATAAGAGGTTTGGGATGGGTCACTCTATGTATGAGCAGAATCAAAGACACGCCTTGCCACGGTTAACCACTGATAAAGCAATATGGGCAAGATATTAACAACTAGAAATAATAGGATTAGGGAGAGACTTGAAAAAAACATTACCAGAAGACAGGTCGAGTACATTTTTGGACTTCATCTTCGAGATCTCAAAGTGAGTTCTTCCAAGTAAATATTCCTGACTGTCACTTTCTGAAAGCAGAAGAGAAATTGCCATGCGGAGTTTAATTCTTACATAGCATTCTGAATAACTTCAAAAGACAATTTGGACATGTTTTCCCCCACACCGAATAAACTATACACACCATTATTCTCTGAAAAACTGTTCATATTTCCATAGTTTTACCCTCTATCTTGTGAGATGGTAGATATATGAATGTCATCAGAAAATAAGTTGGAAGCAAATGCGTTTTCTTGGACCTACAAGGTAGTTTAATGCCACTCTCATGTAAAATAAGCCCTTGATCTCTAGCAAGAATAGTTTATTTAAAAACATCTGTACTTTCCATGGGCTAAGTGAACTTACATCATGAAGGCTGTGTTATGGTTTGTAATAAAATCCAGCGTTGGAAGGACCCTGACGGTTTCAGAATTCTCTCTGGAATGGATTCTGAAGTTCATGAGAAGGACTGCAGTCTGCGTTATCTCAGATAGCTCTGTCATGGCTGCGTATGTTCTTTCTTGTGACATTTGAATGCAGTGCAATATCAATTTCACATAACTTAAATGAGAACCATGTTCCATTGAATTTGTGCACATGCTGTAAAGTGAAGATTCATGAGCGCTCAAGGGGGATCAGACTATGAATGTGTTATAAGTGAAATTGCTAAAGGCCATAAAACTAAGGAAGTCATGTTGGGACAAACTGGAACTCCCATCTCAAATATAAATCTGAAAAGTATATGCTATATCATAAGACAACATCATGAGTAAATAAAAAATTATTCATTTAATACCATTTTCTTAGCATTTGAAAGAAAGACATTATTTCAAAAATCTTTTCTTCAAGAATGATTGTCAAATATCAGAGGGCTTCTGATGACTTATTGCAGAGATATATTTGGTTTCAACAATGAAACTTGTATGGACTTTACTTAATATTCCTATGTAATTGATCTCTACTAAAATAGATTTTTCTCAGACAGATGAGAGTTGCCTCCAGGTACAACTTTCTGAATAAAGGTCTCAGTTCTTCCATTCACTATGAGAAATTAAGATGCTGACTCTCTTTGATTTAGTTAAATTTTCACATTGGCTTTATTAACTCTGCCAGAATTATACATTTTTATATGAACAGCTGCTTGTGATAGTTCTATTCAACAGAATCTCTTTTTAAAAAATTTTAGATTAAAATGAGGGCGGCACCTGTGGCTCATCGAGTAGGGCGCCGGACCCATATGCCGAAGGTGGCGGGTTCAGGCCCCGCCTCGGCAGATAGCTGGGCGTAGTGGCGGGTGCCTGAGGTCCCTGCTACTCAGGAGACCCACGCAAGAGAATCGCCTAAGCACAGGAGTTGGAGGTTGCTATGAGACAGAAGAAGGAAAGAAAGGAAGATATAGGAAGAAAGAAAATGTATGTGCACAACACAATTATCTCTGTATGCAAACAACATGATCACCTACACCCACAAAAAAAAATAAAATAAATAAAATAAAATAAAATGAGAGTACAAATGATGAGGTTACATTGTTTGCATTTGTTAGGTGAAGTTGAGGTCTTCACCTGTGGGATTTGCTATATACACACCCTTACATCGTGCCCATTTGGTGAGAAACGACCAATTCCCTTTCCTTCTCTTCTCTCCCCTCTCCACCTTCCCCTTCTCCCCCACTCAATTTTAATTCTGTTTTTCTCTCTTGTGGGCAGGTAGTTGTTTATCTACAAGTTTCATAATAGTAAGGAGTATATTGAATAGTGCTTCTGCATTCTTATGATGCAGGATAACAGCAGCAGAATATCACTGTTGCTAAGAGCAGTATATTTTTAGGTACGCTATGTAGAATATTCTTTCTTCCAGGGTAAGCATTTGGAATATAGTATAGTAGTTTTATATGGGTTATCTTTTGGTTCTTTACTTGCCTTTTTATGTCTAAACCTATATTTAATTAGACAGACAATGATCTCAATAATAATTATTACCAAAACTACACTTGTTCTATTAGGGCTCATTCCAGATGAACTCTTTGTGAAATTCTAAATCATATCATTTGATTACTTTTATGTGTATATAACTACATGTCTGAGATTCATATAAGACTAAATCAACGTATGTAAGTAGAACATTAAATATTGTAATTATATTCCCATTGAAAATATTTCAAGCCAATATGCATTGTCATATTTAAAACCAATTCCATTAAAAAGTTATTGGCGGCATATACTTAGTATTAGAATAGCCTTTGAATTTTTAGCTGTTCATTGTAACACTGTATGACTGTTAACTAAAATTCTCTCATGGTCTTGTCTTGTCAATATGCTTTAACTATCTAAAATCTGTCTGTCTCTCTTGTTCTACTCCCACCACCTTCCTTACACGCGGTTGCCATATTGAAGTCTCTCATCTTCTTTCTTGTCTTCTACACCAATACCTCCCACCTCATCACCCAATAAACTCTCCCCATGAGATAATCTAATGTCATGGTTCTTTGTTTATTTATTTTTGGGATGTCTTTTGTGGCCAAATGCATACCCTAGAAGAAAGGATAGTCTACAGAGTGTACCTAAAAATATACTGTTCTTAGCAACAATGATATTCTGTTGTTGTTATTCTGCATCATAAGAATGCAGAAGCACTATTCAATATACTCCCTACTAACATGAAACTAATAGATAATATAATCTATCCTTGACAATGATCCATGAGCTGGGGAGAAGAATACATATTCTGAAATGTTGGCTGAAATGTGCTTTAGATACCTATTAGGTCCATTTGGTTTACAGTGTAGGCTATGTCCAATGTTTCTCTGTTGATTTTTCTTTCTGGATGATCTGTCCAATGCAGGAAGTGACATGTTGAGGTGTCCAATGACTATTGTATTGGGTTCTATCTCCTTCTTTAACTCTGAGAATATTTGCTTTGTGTACTTGAATGCTCCAGTGTTGAGTGCATAAATATTTAGAATTGTTATATCCTCTTGCTGAATTGACTCCATTATTATATACATACGAAGTACTTTGCCTATTTTTTCAGTTTTGTCTTTAAATCTACTTTGTCTGATAGAACAGCAACTCCTCCTTTTTTTATGGTTTCCATATGCATGCAATTTCTTTTTTTCCAACCTTTTATTTTCAGTCTATGTGTGTGTTTATAGATGAAGTGTGTTTGTCATAGACAAGATATATTTGGTTCATTTTTCTTTTTTTCCTTTTTTTTTTTTTAATCCATTCAGCCACTCTGTCCTTTGATTGGAGAGTTTAGTTCCTTCACATTCAGTGTTATTTTTAAGAGGGAAGGGCTCACTATTGCCATGTTGTTATTTGATTTCTGTTTTGGGGGGGCTTTTGGGGGGACAGTTTTTTATTTTATTTTTTGTCAAGTGCTGGGTTTGAACCCACCACCTCTGGTATATGGGGCTGGCAACCTTCTCCTTGAGCCACAGGTGCCACCCTGATTTCTGGTTGTTTTGTGAGCCTCTCTTTCTTTCTTCTTTGTTGTCATCCTTTGGTAAACGTGCTTTTTTCCGGTGGTGTGTTTTAATTTCTTACATTTTACTTTTTGTGTATCCACTGTAGGTTTTTGATTTGAGGTTATCGTAATACTTGCAAAGAAACCATTATGCAACCAATTATTTTAAACATGACAACTCTGCTTACAAATAGGCAAAGAAGAATTCTACACTTAACTCCATTCCCCTCCACTTTTTGTTTCCATTCATAGCTTTTTATAGTCTTTCAAAAAGTTATTTTGACAGTTTGTATTTAGTCTTCCCTACTCAAGATGTAACTGAATTTATACACAACAATTACTGCAATAGGACATTGGGTATTTGTGTTCTTATTGTTATCAGCGAGTTGTATACCTCCCAAGGATTTCTTTTGTTCGTGATCATTCCTTCCCTTTAGATTGAAGAACTTCTTTGTAGTATTTCTTTTATATAAGGTCTGGTGTTTTTGTTTGTCTGGGAAAATCTTTCTTTACTTCTGCTTTATGACTGAAGGATACTTTTGCAGGTTACAATAGTATAGGGTTAAAGTTTTTACCTTTCAGCACATTGACTATATCATGACACTCTCTAAGTTTGCTGCCACATATATTGGAGTTTCTTGATTTGTTATTTTTTTTTCTTGCTTCCCTTAGGAGCTTTTTTTAATCCATGCCATTGGGGAGCTTTATTATTAAATACCTTGAAATAACCTTACTGATTATTTCTGCTTTGTTTTCTATAACCTCCTTATATCTGCTTTGTTTTCTATAACCTCCTTATACCTGAGTATTGGTATCTTTCTCTAGTTTGGAAAGTTATCTATTGTATCTTTGAATAAACTCTGTATGCCAATCTCTCACTCCTTCTATAGCCTATGGGCAGCAGAGCCACAGGAATTGGAGAAGGAATGCAGCCTTTGTTGCCTGACTGTCAAATTTTTCTCTTCCTTCCTTCCTTCCTTCTCTCCTTCCCTCCTTCCTTCCTTCCTTTTCTTCTTTCTTTCTTCCTCCCTCTCTCTTTCTTTCTTTCTCTCTCTCTCTCTTCTCCCTCTCTTTTTCTTTCTTTCTTTCTTTCTTTCTTTCTTTCTTTCTTTCTTTCTTTCAGGTTAAAATGTGGGTACTTATGATTAGTTTACATTATTTGCATTTGTACAGTAAAGTCCAAAGTCTGAATTGTAGTTGAGTTATTCCTCTGGGAAGTATGTCATATATCCCTACAGTGTACCCAAATAGGTGGGAACTAATAAGGCCCCCTTGCCTTATTTAATAAGGCACATATTGAATTTAATTATGTTTTTCTCTCCTGTTGGCCTTTTTGGTCTGCTATTTTCAGATTAGTAATGAGTACATGGGATGCTTGCTCTTCCATTTTTGAGTTACTTTACATTTTGAATGTTCTCCAAATCCGTCCAGGTAAATGCAAAAGATACAAAATCTTTATCTTTCTTATGGTTCAATAGCATTGCACAGTATGCGTATACCAGAGTTTATTAATCATTCATGGGTTGATGGGCAATTGTGTTGTCTGCACATTTGGGAGTTTGAATTGAGCTGCTATAAACATTCAAGTACAGATGTCCTTATGATAAAATGTCTTTTTGTTTTCTTCTAAGGCAGACATCTAGTAATGAGCTTGTGAGATCAAATGAAAGGTCTGCTTTTAGTTCTTCGAGGATTCTCCAGACTTCCTTCCAAAAGGCTGTACTAGTTTGCAGTCCCACCAACTATACATCAGAGTCCCCTCTCTCCACATCAAGCAACTTTTCATCATCCGTTGCTGGGGAGAGCCAGAACTCAGTTCTGGGTGGAGGATTTCTTCCGGGCTGGGGTAATTGACATGTTCCTTACATCTGCCATGGAATGTGTCCCCTGTGCCAGGGTTGCCCTTCCTGAGATTCAATGGGAGATTCAATTCATGCGATGACTCCTTTCTCCCTCCCTTAGGTTTATAGACTGTCTCTCCACTCAGTACCAGTATGGCACTGCTGGGGATGAGGAAGCGGTGCCATAATCAATGCAAAGTTGTCTTTCTATCCTCTTTGGTGCTTCCTTACTTGATATAATGTCAAAACCCGGTGGTAGGATCATTTCTCTGATTTTCATTCTAATGAAGACACTTGCTTATGCAGATAATTGTTGAATTTGGTGTTTGTGTAGAGAGACAACTGAAGTTTCTGCTAAGCCATACTGCTCTCCAATCGCCTCTTACATTAATTTATATGCCAAAATGAAGATCTTAAGTACAAGTCAATGTTTTGTCAGAGTGATGCAACACTGTGGCAGATAGGATTATAGATGCGGTTTTGCAGAATCTGCAAAAGCTATTGGAAAAATTTGTCCTTAAAAGAGGGGAGGAGGATGGGGTTGGTGTGCTCCCCCACACACAGGCACAATGTAGGGTGTCTGGCACACCTCCTGGGTTCAACTACAACTTGTGCTTCATAAACAGTGTAACCTAATCGCGTGTACCCCGTATTAATCTGAAATAACGACAACAGCAACAAAATATTCTAACCTTTCTCAATCCTCATCCTCTTATTATTGTGTGAGTTTTCTGTATGTGGGGGGTCCTGTAAGTGGCCTTGTGTCCATTCTAGTAGAACACAGCTGTGCTTACATAGTCACCAGGTAGCTCTTTTTACACCATTTGGTCAGAGATGAAGTTCTCCAGATTTCTTGAGGGGAAAAGCGTGATTCTTTACTATATGTTATTAGAGGTAAAGTGTTAAAGAAACCTATATTACGCTGATTGTGAACCTTTTTTATTTATGGGGAAGTTAAACTTCCACAGCACATTTACATTATGTTGCTCAAGAAAGAGCAAAAACAATATGTGAACGGTGCTTTGAACTTGTTTCAAATATATTAACTAATGGTCTTTAAACACCTAAAATCTTCTCATGATATACCAGTTGAAAATCACTGCTATATTATCATCACATTCTTGGAAAAGGTTTATAGTCATACTAGTATTTATGCCAAAGATAACTATGACAGAAAAAAGTAAACATTAAATATTTAAATTAGAATTCAATTTATTCTCCTGAGGACGATAGACATAAATTGATGCTCTATTCATCAAAGTGGAAAAAATTCTGGGTTTTTTTTATTTCTTTTTGTGGAGACTTAAAAAAAGCTGATTAAACATGTTTTAAGAATAAAGTTTTAAGCAAATGTTATGATCTTAATCAATAACAGATAGCCTAATTAAAATGGTAAGTACAATATTTAGCATATGATTATTTCATTGCTTTTTTAAATACATATGTTCCTATGATGTTTTCTGGATAATTGGCTACAATTTCAGGCATTTTGGATATTTAGCAACTTTCCTTTCTTCCTTTTCCTAATCAGCCTTCTTGTTTCTATTGTAAACCTGATCATGGATTGATATGAAGACAGAAATCTACACACGTGGGGTGTTGATCAAAGTAATTTATGTTGAGCTATTAAATCCTCTTCTATCCCTGGGAATGCATTTTAAAAAGGTAAATAATTTAAATTTAATGAAGCTGATAAATATATCTAGGAGAAAATTTTTCATGGAAATTGTCTGATATACCTTACTATCTTTGGCACCTTCACCTGATCCTCGAGATAAAGATGGACAAATAATGGGGTATCAGGCGTCTGGACAGTTTCTCAGATCACTCTTTACTTATTTAAAATTTAAATTTCAACATTTAATTGAACTTTCACATAAATCTCAGGGAAGATCATGTTGAGGAGTGTGAATTCCTTTAGCAAAAGAATTTAAAAAGCCAAATGTGGCAGTGCATACCTGTAGTCTCATCTATTGTAGAGGTTGAAGTGGGAGGATTCCTTGAGCACAGGAGTATGAGGGCAAACTGGCCAGGATAGCAAGACCCCATAACTAAAAAAATTAATTTAAAAAGGCAAAGCTTATTTTGCTTTTAACATTGTACAATATTTATTTCTCATAAAATCTATGTCATTAGAAGGTGCACAGGATGTCACTTCATTTCTTTTCTTATTTTTTCCTCTCTAAAGAAAGTTGACAAATCAAATGTTTTTAGGGACCACAACCCATCAGCACCAACTGATCTTCCCTTCTTTAGTGCTCTCACCAGACAATGTCAATCATTAAAACTGATGAATAGCAGATGCATTTGAATCTATAATTCAATATCTTTAAGCAGAATGACATTTTCTCTGGCATTGAATTGGCTTGTAGAATTCCAATGTTCATGACTTATCTGTGGTCCCAGATTAGCACCTCCAAATACTCTCACTGTAGCCGACAACCTTTAAATCAGAGCCCAAAGGCAAATTATAAGAGAGCTGAAACTTGTGTTATATTAAAATTCAAGATATGCACTGGCCTTGGAGTATATATTATGCATTTGCTTTTCAGAGGATTATGTTTCTCCTGCATTTCTAGAACCAGATGCTGCTGTTAACACATCTGGGAAACACATTTTGCTTTGTTTTGGTGTTAGATGAGAGGCTGCTGTCAACTCTGGCATCATGATGTCTGTCTAGTTGCTAGGGGCACTAGGAAGGTAGAGAGCGGTTAATCACAGAATGGAATGTAGTGTTTCAGATTATTGGAACTTCGATTGCCCAAGAATTTACATTACTGTATGCTGTGTTATTGAGAGAATACACAATCTTCAGCAATTTTCAGTGTGTACCGAGTGATGTGTCTTTCATCTGACATTGCTAGTGTATTACTTGGAGCAGATTTTGAATGTCAGTCATTTGAATTGATGGCCAAATGGGATGCAACTATTGACTATCTATTTTCTTTCTGTACATTGGGACTAAATGTGCTATTTGCTTGTCTGGGTGAAACAATATGGTATATTGGAAAAAAATATATTGGCGAGCAGAATCCCAGAGTGTTAGTTTTAATTTTGTAAGACCTTGAGTGGTCTAGTCTCAGTCTTAATTCCTTGGATTACAAAAGAGGAAGGTTGACATAATAATCTCCAAGATCCTTTGATTTCTAAGTATCTATGATTTTCTTTGCCTTTGACCTAAAGACAAAATTAACTCACAGCTTACGTATTTTTTGAACAGAAAACTCCATATTAAAATGCTTTCCATCCTATCACACCCCTACACAAAAGCACTCTCTCTGATCCTTCCAATTTGACATTTTAAATTTAAATGTGTTTTTTCAATTCCACAAAACATTTTGTGTGGATTTTAAAAATATTTTTATAGCAGGGTCTAAAATGTACATATAGTAAATTCTACTCTACCATGTTGTTATTGTTATTAAATGTTAAATTAATTACCGGAAGTTGCCTAGTTAATGTCAGAAATAGAACCCAATTTCAAATTCATTTTATTTGTTTTCAATATTGAAGGTTTATCAGTTTACTCTTTCTGTAAACTTAAGGTTTGACAAAGGGTCATTACTCTTCACAGCCCATCTTCTGGAAATTGGCAGACTAGTTTGCAATGCCACTGCTGAAGTAAGATGTGCTGGAAAAATAGGGTTAACCTAACCCTAACCCTAACCCAATAAGCAGAGAGATGGATAAATGTAAATTACAAAATGAAGTATTAGAGGAAACTATGAGCTAAACATATTACATTACTAGCCACATAAGCTATCCTCACCTTCTACCAGAATTTTCAAGTAAGAATTAAAACTTCAGAAGCTTGAGACCGGCCTGAGCAAGAGTGAGACACCGTCTCTACTGAAAATAGAAAAACTAGCCAGGCATCCTGGTTGGTGCCTGTTATCCCAGTTACTTGGGAGGCTGAGGCAAGAGAATTGTTCAAGCCCAGGAGTTTGAGATTGATGTGAGCCATGGCACTGTACCCAGGGCAACACAGTGAGATTCTGTCTCAAAACAACAACAACAAACATAAAACAGTACAAACTACAACAATAAAAAAAACTTTAAGAAGCCATTTTGTGATAAATTTGCATAGCAGATAAAGAGAAACATTTTAGGAGTAGAAAACCTGTGATTTCCAGGTTAGGTGTTTGCATTTGGGTAATTAGCCTTGGAAAGTTAGAGTATTTTGCTTCATCTATAAAATAAGGATTTGAACAGACAGACATTAATGATTCTTCATTCCAAGATATTGGGAAGTGATTTTTTTTTTTAATTAAGCTTAGTAAACTCCTCGAAAAATGTATGATGAAAGTAGCAGACAACTAAAAACAGTAGCAGGGACTTTTGAGCTCTTTTGCAGGAAGATATGTATTTTATTTTAATCATTATCTAAGCCTCAACTGTTTAAATCTAACATAAAGTATTGACTTCCTGCCATTTGTTTCTTCAAGAAATCATGATGAACTTTTGATCCAGCATTCCCACTACCAGGTGTTTACCCAAGGGTGGGGAGAAAGACGTTTTATCAAAAATACATTTGCATGTGATTGTTTATAGCATCACAACTAACAATTGCAAAGATTTGGAAACAACCCAAGTGTCCTTTAATCATAAGCGGGTTAACAAAATTTGGTATAAGGACATCATGGTATGCTACTCAGTCATAAAAAACTGATGATCTAGTATCTTTTATAACAACCTGGGTGGAACTGGAGGTTGTTCTTTTGTGAACCATCACAAGAATGAAAAACAAACACCTTATATAGGTAATACTAAATTGGAACTATATTAATACTATGTACACATAGAGAAGTAAAACTCAATGGCAATCAAGTAGTTAGGAGTGGGAGGAGGGGTGGAAAAAACTCTCGCCCATGGCTCGGCGCCTGCGGCTCAACGGGCTAAGGTGACAGCCACATACACCTGAGCTGGCGGGCTCGAATCCAGCCTGAGCCTGCCAAACAACAAAGGTGGCTGCAACCAAAAAGTGTCTGGGCATTGTGCTGGGTGCCTGTGGTCCCAGCTACTTGGGAGGAGAAGGCGAGAGACTCACTTGAGCCCAGGAATTGGAGGTTACTGTGAGCTGTGATGCCACAGCACTCTATCCAGGGTGACAGCTTGAGGCTCCTCTCAAAAACAAACAAACAAACAAACAAACAAAACTCTCACACCCTCCTGGTACAATGCACACACTCAATGTACGTTGAGTGAAGGGAGCACTTAGAACCTTGATTTAAAATTTTCAAATGAAAATTATGTAATCGAAAGGTGTGTTCCCTTGTTATACTCTGGAATATAAAAAAATAACATTTTAAAAAGAAATCATAATGACACTAAGAGCTTTGTTTATTTATCATATGCCAATTCAAAAAACATTTGTGCCCATGATAGAATAAGAATAATAAATTTTTAAAGAAAAATGAGTTGGTACATCAGTCTGGCTTGATCCATATGGCAATGGTACCAAGTTCATTGTGATTCTAATCTTGTTGCATAAATGCTATCATACCCAAAAGTTTGTTGTAATAGTTAACTCTAAACTATAATAGAGAGCTTTCTAGTTTAAAAATAGGAATAATTTACATAAGATTACCAATGAATAGAAAATACTTGTAGAGTTTAATTTGTGGGCTCTAATATATGTTTCATGATATTTAAAATTTTTTCATTTATATGCCTTGATTTCAGAGAGATTTCACCAATATCATAAACATCAAAATATTTTCATTCTCCACATTAGATTCATAGACTTTGACTCTTATCTTTCTTGATGGCCATTTTGGTATTTGATTTATAAACATATTCTTGAAGTAGTCAATATTTTGTTAGTTGTTATTTTCAAAGCATTTTATTTTTATTTAAAACCACATTGTGAAGTGGATATATTTTAATCTACGATTTGCAAATGTCAAATTTTTACATTTTAACTTATAGGTTTATATGTGAAGTGATTTTATGTAACTTGGTCAAAGCTATACAATTAGTAAATGACAGAATTAGAACCTAATTTGTATCTCTAGATACATCAACCAATGTTCTCTTTACTCTTTATATCAAAATATTTGGGGACATTTTATCTCTGATTTATTTAATTTGAGGGAGAAGTTCTTATTTTGTAAATCTATCAGCTTCAATCTGAATCTAGCACCTAAGCTTGAACAATTTTATTAAGTCATTAGTCTAATTAAGTCACTTTACTGCTTGGACCATTGTCACTCTCAGATAAAGTGCAACCTCCTTATCATGGAGCCCAGATCACTGCTCCAGTTTCTTCACACAGCACGCCAATGTGAGCATATTCTCATTAAATGTGTTTATTTTTTTGACATAAATGCTTTTCTAACATACTCATTTCCATGGCTGGACCCTAAAAGTCTAATGGATATGCACAATTTCTTTTGGGAATTCTTCCTTGTAAGAGGAGGCTATGAGATGGCAGGGCCCTCACAGCCTGGGGAACATTCAGAGAATGAACACCCAACTGCTTCTCCTCCATTCCCAAAATAACCCTATTCCTTTCTTCCTGCTCCCTCTGCCAGAAGTCACTTAGCCCTTTCTTTGTCTAATTAACTGTCCAGAGATCCTTGAGATCTCCCCCTTCTTTCTCCTTGTCATATGATAAAAACATTAAGTCCTAACCACTAAGTCACACAGTTCTTCCTTTGTTTTGTTAACTGTGTTGGGATGATCATGATCTTTCCCTTCTTGCTTCTTGACAGATGTTAATGAAGTTGAGTAGAAACCATTAACAAGATGGTTTGCCTTTGTTAAAGTTGTTTACATTTTCCTATTGTACTGTAAAACCAAAACTATGTCTTTTGTTTATGCTATTTCCCCATATTGTTTATGCTACCTCTCCCTGGACCACCCTGTAAAGTTACTATAAAGTAAAGCTGTTGATGTGCTTTGGCGCTGGCTGCAGCCCTCAGCTCAGTCAGTCCTCCCGGTCCCAGTCCTTGTTTCCATGTCTTCTCTTGCGCTGTATTTTCCTCTTGCCCCACCAATTCCAATGTGGTTCGCTCCCCTTTACCGCACTGGTTTGCGATACTCCTTGAACCCCATCTCTCCCTGCTGTCTTAAATCCATGCTTGATAGTTCTTCTTGATAGTGCCCCTGTTGAGACCACATTTCTTTATGGTGTCACCACTGTCATTGTTGAATCTCCCACTGACATTACTGAATCTGCCTCTAGACCAGAGGTCCCCAACCCTGTTGTCTTCTAAAGCCAGTTTCATGGAAGACAATTCTTCCACAGACAGGGGTGGAGAGCATTAGATTTTCATAAGGAGCACACAACCTAAGACCTCTCACATGCCCAGTTTACAGTAGGGTTCACATTCCTATGAGCATCAGATGCTGCCTCTGATGTTACCAGAGGTAGAGTTCAGGTCGAACTGTAAATACAGAAGCAGCTTCACTTGCTTGCCCCTGTTCACCTCCTGCTCTGCGACCTTGTTCCTAATAGGCCATGGATCATGCCAGTCTATGGCCCAAGGATTAGAGACTGAAGCTCTAGACCTTGTTCTATCATATCTCACAATTTCTAAAGCAATTATTGAATTACTATTCTTTGGTGAAAATAATTACAGCTTTCTTAATCTGTCCTAACTTTATCTTTTTCAACTCGTTTAATTATTGGTGAATTTGATGAGCTCTTGGATTTTTTTTAGATTGCACACTCTCTCATACTTACATTTTGACAGTTTTAAGGGTGAATAGTCTGTGAGCCAGAAATCTGCCATGAAAGTTAGGCATTAGGATCACATTTTGAACCCAACACAGCAGAACGTTGATATTCATGGTCTTAACATTGGAAAATTCTACAATAATTTTCTGATCAACCAGAAGGTTAATGAAATACAGTAATATATACATTCGTTGAGGAGTGAATTGGCAGCAATTCAATTTTAGGATGATTTGAAGAAAGTTGCTTAACTAGCCCTTGAGCCTGCTTGACCTCTTAGCTCTTTACCTCTCCATAATGTCATCATACCATGTTTTCTGTTTTGATAAAATAGTCTTATAGAACATTTCTCAGAGTTAGTAATGAATTAAAAATTTAAGAGGTCTGTCTCTTAGCACGAAGGAGAAGTTTTAAGAGGAAAATGACAAGGTAATGGTAGTCATTCATCTCCGTCACTTCTAGAACAAGTTGAAAAGAAAAAAAGTCTTAACCTTTTTTAAAATTCTGATTCCCTAGTTTTACTTTTGCTTCTAGCTTATTGGTAAAAACCTATGCACTGCCCAAACCTCCTTCTTGCATTTATTCAACACATATTTTTTATGCTTCCATTGTATGTCAGAAATTGGTCAGGGTACAGACACCCTATTGACAAAACACTCATAATACTTGTCATGGACTTGACATTCTAGTGTTAGGAAGCTGAGAATTAGCAAATAAATAAGTGAATTTATACTAAGTCAATATAGTAGGTTGATTTTTGACCCTCCCCCCCAGAAAAGACACATTCATTTCTAACCCTTGGTACTTCTGGATGTGAACGTACTTGGAGAAGGGGGTCATCACAGTTGTAATTAAGTCAAGCATTTTCAGAGATCATCCTGGACTTTTTTTTTTCAGAGGAGACTCTAAATTGAATGACAACTGTTTTTATAGTCAAATGAGGAAACACAGACAGGTGTAAGCAATATGAAGACTAAGGCAGAGATAGAGCTTTCTTAATTTATTTTACAGTCCCAATACGGGACATAGTCAAAAACCACCAGAAGCTAAAAGGAATGGAACAGATTCTTCCTCAAGGGCTCCAGAGGGGACCAATTTTTACTTTGGACAACTCAATTTTGGGTTTCTGGCCTCCAGCATTGGGAAAGAATAATTCCCTGATATTCTAAGCCACCAGGTTAGTGGTAATTTGTGACAGCAACCCTAGAAAATGGATACAGTCAAGATACTAGAAATACTCCTGAATAAAATAGAAAAGGGTTTTAGGAATTGTGAGAGGATAGCAAGAAATAGCAAATTGAAATATGTGAGCCCATTATATGAAAGTCGTAAGAGATAAAACCATGTAGAAATTGGAGTGAGGACATTTTCAAACACAAAAAACAAGGGTGAGAGCAAGGCTATGCATTGCAAGAAGAGTGGGGAGAATGAGGTAGACAGGACCGTGTGAACAAGGGCAGAGGGAGGAAGACCAGTTCCATTCATCGAGGCTGTCACACAGTGCCTGGCAGGTGCCATTATGCACAGTGAGATGGAGGTTGTTGGAGGGTCATGCACAGAGACATGATGTGTCATAATTTAGGAGCTATGTTGAGAATATTTTGTTCGAAAGAGAATGAATATTGTAACAGAGAAAATAGGCAAACAGCAGTTACAATAATCTCAGTGAGAAAAAATGGTGTCTTAGCACAGGGTGATAGGTCCAAGACAGCAGCAGCAGAGATGGTAAGAAGGGGTTGATTTCAAGCTGTAAATCAAAAGTAGAACCAACAAGATTTCCTAATGGTGGGCGGTGCCTGTGGCTCAGTGAGTAGGGCATCAACCCCACATACAGAGGGTGATGGGTTCAAAGTTGGCTTCGGCCAAACTGCACAAAAAAAATAGCTGGGCATTGTGGCAGGCACCTGTAGTCCCAGCTACTCAGAAGGCTGAGGCAAGAAACTCGCCTGAGCCCAGAAGTTGTAGGTTGCTGTGAGCTGTGATGCCACCACACTCCACCGAGGGTGTCAAAGTGAGACTCTCAAAAAAAAAAGATTTCCTAATGGATTGACTGTGGGGTAAAGAAAAGAGCCAAAAATAAGTCCATGGTTATGACCATAGTAACTAGAAGAATGGAATTATCATTTAAAGAAGGGGGAATAAATCAAGACACGTTCTTTAGGGGAGAATTAGGAATTTTCTGTTAGGCACATTTAGGTGGAATTAGGCAGCTCTTCATTTTTTCCATTAAATGGACTATTCCTTCAACATCGTTTCCACTATTACATGTCCAGCCCTAGGTCTGAACTCTCTCTGACAGTAGATGTTACAGAGAAAAATCACATGTTGCAAAGCAATCTCATCAATTTCCTTCCCTGTCATCCACCATGCTGCTCATTTTTATTTATTTCCTTGAATAATATTGTCATTTATCCAAATACTCATATTTTAAATTACAACACTACCCGTGATGATTAATTTTAAGTGTCAACTTGAGTGGATCATGCGGTACCCAGGTAGCCAACTGAACGTTTTTTCTGGTTGTGTCTGGGAGGTTGTTTCAGGATGATGTTGGCATTTAAACAGGTAGACTGAGTAAAGCAGAGGGCCCTTCCTGATGTGGGTGGGCACTGTCCCATCTGGGTCTGAATGGAACAGAAGTGTGGTGGAAACTTGACTGACTCTTTAGCTGCCTCTAACTGACTGCCTAAGTTACTCACCACAATAGTAAGCTCGTATTTTCTTAGTTCATAAATTTTTTAAAAATAATGATCAATAATATGTATTTCAAGCTGTAAGGATCATTACTATTATTATACTACAAGAAACATTTTTTGTATCTAAAGATAGTATCATTTTAAGCAATTATGAGGCAAACAAGCCCTCTGTTCTTCAACGGGACTTACACCATTGGACCTCCTGCCTTGAGACTTGGACTAGAACTTGCATCATTAGCTCTCTTGTTCTTTCACTAGATTAAGACAGGCACTAGACTCCTAGTATTCCTGGGTGTACAGCTTTCAGGTGGCATTTAAGGCCTCCATTATTGCATGACCCAATTGTTTATAATAAATGTCTTTCTAGAAGTTTCAAAACACTGTGTTTCAAACACACATGGAGGGGGCTGGGCATGGTTGCTCATGTCTGTGATCCCAGCACTTTGAGAAGCTAAGTAGGGAGGATTTCTTGAGGCCATAAGCTGAAGACCAGCCTGGGAAACATAAAAGAACACTGTTTCTATGAAAAAAAAAAGTCGGAGTGTGGTGGCGCACACCCAAACTGCTAGCTACTCTGGACTCTGGCGGCAGAGGCTGGAGAATTGCTTGATTCTAGGACTTGGAGGCTGCAGTAGGCTATGATCATGCCATTGATTGCACTCTGGTCCAGGCTACAGAGTCAGATTCTATCTCAAAAACAAAATAAAATAAAACAAATGAATCCCACACAAAAAGGGACAAAGGACATTTTACACGATGCTGGGAAATTAAGTTTGCAAACTCATTCTAGAAAAAGTGCTCTGAAAGGTGGACCAGGCGCTGGCATTGGTTCATAGCTTCCCAAAGGGCACACTTCAAAGGTGACCAGAGTGACATTCAGCAATGAGGTACATGGCATTTTTTTCAACCATGAGTTTGTGAATTTAATTGTATAATCTCAAGTATCTTCTTTGTTAACAAACTTTGAGACATTTGGGAGTTCTGGAACTAAACCACAACTTCCAGCAATCTGCAAAGTGTTTATTCAAGAGACGTGGATAAATTTCCCCGAGAACAGGAAGTCCTGTGACATATTAACTTACTGAGTCTTTCACCATCTCAGCTGTAGCCTTGAAAATAACAGAAAACATTTCTGGTGTTAGTAATGGAAGGGGCAGGATGAGCTTTATTTTCAAAGAATTGTCCTTAACTTGAGTGTTCAGTGTCTTCCAGGGCAACACCCTGGAAAGGTTTGAGTTTATTTCAGCTGATTTAGAATCGCTCTGTGCTTAAACCATTCATTATCAAGGAGGTAAAGGGATGGCATTTGTTGAAAACACTGCAAGCACATGTTTTAGTTACTGAGGTGATCCATAGCAACTGGGGCATGCAATTGACTTAAAAGCTTAGGAAAAAGTCTAGGGAATGGGATGTTTTGGGGGAATTGAACTTAGAAAGGCTCTGACATACTCCAGGGATTTAGAAGGCGGTGTGCGTGTGCTGTGTGCACGCTCACAAGGCTTCAGAAGACAACAGACCCAACAATTGAGGTTGAACTTGATGCTCTGCTCAAACAGAAAGCTGATTAAATTTGAGTTAAAAACTGCCTGCTGTCTATGGAAGGTGTGTCCAACAAATAAAAACCCTTTGCAAAGACTGGGAGATTCTCTGTTCCAGGCATGTATGAAAATTTCTGTTTAATCATTAGCTGACCATTAAAGACAGAAAGTTTAATGATCACATGTGAAAAGTAATGCAGGCTTTACAGAATTACTTCAGAAAAGGGTTAAACTGTTAGTAATAACAACAAACAGAAAACAAGTCATGGGGAGGAATCTGACTTTCAAATCTTCATATTAAATCATTCAAATATTTTCAACAAAACATTTATGAGTCATACAAAGGAACAAGCGTGTGTGCCTTACACACAGAAAAAATGCAACAGAACCTCCCTGAGGAGACCCACGTGTTAGAATTATTAGAAAAGATTTTAAATTATCTATTTGAAATATATTCAGAGATTGAAAGGAAGCCATAGCTAAAGAACTCTGTGTTTGTATGTAACAAAATTTAAATATATATATATATATATTTTTTTTTTTTTGGTTTGAGACAGAGCCTCAAGCCGTCACCCTGGGTAGAGTGCTGTGGCATCATAGCTCACAGCAACCTCCAATTCCTGGGCTTAAGCCAGTCTCCTGCCTCTGCCTCCCAAGTAGCTGGGACTACAGGCGCCCCCCACAATGCCCGGCCATTTTTTTTTTATTTGATTGCAGCTGTCATTGTTGTTTGGCGGCCCAGGCTGGATTTGAACTCGCCAGCTCAGGTGTACGTGGCTGGTGCCTTAGCCTGTTGAGCCACAGGCACCGAGCCACAAAATTTAAATATTAACCATTGCACTAATGCAGCATTTATGCAGACACATGTTACACTCAGCACACACATGCTTCTTACTTCCGTGGTAGATATTTTTTTTTTCATTCTAGTTAAATCCTTGATGATGTTTTTAACCAAGATTCTAGTATTTTTTTTTTTTTTACACAAGCGGGAAAATGTTCTCAAACTACAAGATCATAACATAGTCAGAAATAAACCCCAGTGCCTAATAAATAAATAAATATGATTTGCTTCCTATAATCTCACCAGGCTTCTTATGACTTGTGTGTTATTTACCATTCACAGTATCCAATGCGATCCCCAAGGCAAAATTTCCTTCATGTTTTTTGTTTCCATAACTATAGTAATCTAAATCTTCAGAATTTGCTTAATGATCAAGTATGTTAATATACTAGTTTATAGATGATATTTTTCAAAAACTGCATACTCCGTCGTTATGAACATAATGGAGCATCCATCTCCACGGTAATAATTTTGTTAACCTAGATTATAGGTGTCATAATCAATGTATTGCAACTATGATACTTAGTGTGAGACTCTATCTAAAGGACTGGAGACTCAAATATTATTTGGAAGAGAAGAATATGTAAATATTGTTTCAGGTTACTAATTTTAGGATTTTACTGGAAATGGTTTGGGAAGTAGGTTTTATCAATGTTTCATATAGTTCAAAGTTATTTGCCTTTTCCATCTGCCAATAAGAATAATACCCCAAAGCAACAAAGTAAAATCCATCAATTCAATTTTATTGAGAGTTATAATTACTATTAAAGATTGCAGACTTCAGATCACAATTGACTGTTCTTAAAATTAGACTTTGTTTTTTCAGCAGAGAAAACTTTCTTTTTTGGTTACAGTTCTTTATGTTAATTTTACTTGATGCTATAAAGGAAGAACATACTTTCACTTTTGACAGAATTATTTCCCCCCATTGGGTATACATTTTGTGTTTTCTGAGGTTGCCAAAAAAATCTTTGAAGTCATTACTGTTATATAGTTAACAAAATTGGAGCCAAAATGCCTCACATGTGCTGAAACTGCAAGATCAACATTTTCTGCTTGTTTCTTTATGTCATGACAGTATATGAGATATTATGCCAATACCATTTTATTGATATTTTTACTTGTTTTCTACCCGTAACTATGCTTTCTCAGTAACTGTACATTATACATAACATATAATTTCAAAGGAAAAATTCAACATTTACATGTATATTTAATTGAAATGCACTGGATGACTTAATATTATTAATTATAAAATTGTTATACATTAGATACTACATTTGTATTGATGTAAAAGTATTTTTGTGGTATACATAATAACTGAAACTTCACGCTAATCCAGGTTTAAATCTCTGAAATTATTTTTCCTTTATGTTTAATACTGTTCACCAATATTAACCTTTGAGTTAATATTTTTAAAGAAATTATACAAACAGTACAATAGTAAGCTCATATTTTCTTAATTCATGAATCTTTTAAAAATGGTGACCAAAATTTAAGTTTTTGTATGAGTAGTACCTATCTTGAGTGTCTTGCTTGTACTGTATCACATTATACCTTTGTTTAATTCTTAATAAACTGTTCACTTGAAAAATAATAAAAAATAAAAAATAAATAAAAATGGTGATCAATAATATGTATTTCAAGCAGTAAGTTTCATTATCACTATTATTCTGTTAGAACATTTTTGTATTTAAAGATAGTATCATTATAAGCAATTAATAAGGCAAAGTTTGTTTTCTTTATGGATCAAAGCTTAGATATACTAATTGGGTTAAAAACTGAATATTTTAGGTAGGAAGTAGTGAAGAGAGTAAAATGCTCCAACGATAGTAAGGTTGGAGCAAATAAGACTTCAGGCAGAACCTATGTTTTATGTCTGGGCGTAGAGAGGCCCTGGATAACCCTCCACCAAAGCAGAGGTCAGGTGTTAAGTTTTCACTACATAGGTCTTTGCCCAAGTTCACTCCCATTCTTACATAAAAGACATTTATGCAGGATGGCACCTATGGCTCAAGGAGTAGAGCACCGGCCCCATATACCAGAGGTAGTGGGTTCAAATCCGGCCCCGGCCAAAAACTGCAAAAAACCCAAAAACAAACAAACAACAACAACAACAACAAAACATTAATATACCCTGTCAGTGCTCACACTACAGTTCTGGCAAATCCAGATACATGTATCTCCCTTTTAACAAATCAGATCCAGCTTTTGAGATGATAGATTCATTTCCCATGAAGATTCCTGTTGCCGCCATATTTCCAACCATATGTTTTGAAGGACATGATTCAGTTTAAATTAGTAGCTTTAGCCTTAAAGTATCAATTATCTGCAAATCTATCTCTCTGTCACTTAGACAGAGTGGTTAAAAGACAGAATAGCCAAGAAATTTACTGCCGAAGACGATCAATGGTGAAATAGCCTCAGACGTTGTCCAATAAAAGTAACAAAATGTTAATAAATTAACAAACCTATGAATATGGTAAGGCAAACCTGGCTTTATCATTCCCAGCAATATTACATAAGGCAATATTTATATCTTTTATTGCCTGTTTATTTACACTAAGCCTCAATTTCCCTATTTGTTAAAATACGGAAAGAGGTTATTTATATATTGTTGAAGGTTTGCTGTGATGATTCATTAGTCAATAGCATGCACAATGAATATTTTAAAAAATATTTTGTAAAAGATATGTACAAACCACAAGCATATTGGAAAAATGTAGGCTTTCTTTTAATGACTTCATTCCATAAGGAATTTCCCATTCCATAAAGTAATTCCTTATTCCATAAAGGAATTCCTCTCTTGTGTTTTCTTCATGGTATGTAGTTGAGCATGTATTGCTGAGTAGAGAGGAAACTTTTTTTATGGCTACGTTAACATCCTATAGCCGGTAAGAGTTATTTTATTCACTCTGAAGTCATAACTTATTGCATTGGCTTTTTATTAGTTCGAAAGAGTCAATACTAGCATTCCCTATGCAATAATATAGTTGGGTTTATTGTTGGGAGACTGCTATGACGTTCTCAGTAAATAATATTCTATCAACATAATTTGATGATGTTTTAATAGCAAAGGTTTGATAGTAATTATGCTTTCCAGTGCGCTGAGTGGAAAATCTCTTTAATGTCTGGGCCCCTGAGGTCTTAGCTCTGCAAGAAGAAGCTGGATAACTATCTGGCAATCAGTCACCAAGAGGAATTGAACTTTATGCTTTCCATGTGTGTGTGCACGTGGTTTCCAAACATTAAACTGTGTTGTCGTATTCCGCTGATGCAGTGTTTGACAGTAATTGCAATGGACACAGCAGGTGTAATAGATAATTTCCAACAACGTTATTTGCTAGCCATCAAAACAGAAACTGTCCAGGGAAGCGCCTGTGGCTCAAAGGAGTAGGACACTGGACCCATATGCTGGAGATGGTGGGTTCAAACTCAGCCCTGGACAAAAACCGCAAAAAAGGAAAAAAAAAAGAAAACTGTCCAAAAATAAAATTAAAGAAAGTTCATTGTCCTTTGATAAACACAATTTCCAAGACTTCAAGAAACAAGACAAGCTGTTAAAGCTAATTACTTTTAAAATATCGGACTGTGTTATTTAAAGTTCTGAGTTTTTTATCTGCACTCCAACTTCCTTAACTTTATACTTTATTTCCTTTCTTTACTCTATAGCACAATTCTAGAGTTTTATGACTCCAAGATGGTAGTAAACCCACCCTTAATAATACAGTATGTTGCCTGACCTAAATCTTAAGAATTGATGAAAAAGAGGCAAAAATAAATTAGGCTTTCATGAATGAATGTTAATTTTTATTGCCTTTTATGTGGCAAATTTAAGATCTTGAGAGGAAGGCTGGTGAAACGCCCATGACTAGGAAATTAAGTAGGATTTCTAGAACAACAAGATATGATTATTTCTCTTTCTCCCGTGGTTAAAAAAATATGAAAAAGTATAAATTGGTCAATAGCTTAATGAGTAGTTTTTAATTACAACTATTTTATTATAGCCTATATGTAAAATTATAAATAATTAAAAAATTGTTACTTTCCTTGGTTCTGTAAGAAAAAATTAATTATTTTCTTTGATGTTGAAACAACTTATGTTTTCTCATAATATGATGCTTATATTTTTCATTTTCTTTTTTTCCTTTTTTTTTGAGACAGATTCTCAATTAGGAAAATATGATGAACCATATACAATTTGGACTAGTCAGAGACATTTCTGACTTCATAAAAAGAGTAAGAATTAACATTTATTCATGTTGTATTTAAGTTTATGAAATAATACAAAAATTCTCATAAACTGTTAATGTGAAAATAATCTTCAATCCTAGGCATTGGAGTAACAACACTGACTACTTATAAAATTTGACACCTAATTGTACTTTGGGACTCTAAGAAAATCTTCTTGCTTTTAAAATTTTATTTCTCTATATATTCACTTCTGTATATATACACATATATTTAAAGAGTTACAGTACTCTATATGCACATATGTATATAAAAATTAATGTCACTTTTTAAATTTATATTCCTTTGATTACCTTATCACACATTACTGAGTTAATTATTCGTAAAACACATGTAAGGTGAATAGGACTATTCTTCTACATGAAGAATCTAATATTAGTATTCAGATAAGTTGTGATTTTTGTCATTTTATTCTTCTATTTTTGTGAAATATTTAAGCAATGTAGAAAGAGAATTATAAAAAGAAATAATCAAACATTCTTGGGCTTACCCCTGATATAACAAATAAAGCACTATAAATAAAACATTATTGCTCCTTCCTCTCCAAAGGCAACTGCTATCCTAAATGAGGTATTTAAAGTATGCTTTTCTGCTTACTATATATATATTTATATATTATATGTTTATATATATGCAATTTAAAATAAAATATAGTATTACTTTTGCATAATTTATCATCATATAAATAACATCCAACTTCATATGTATCTTTCAACTTGCTTCATTTGCTCAATATTATGTTATTGGAATTCATCGCTATCCATGCACGTAGTTACCTAATTTATTTATCACAGCTGTTATAGGGTATTAAACGGATGAATATACAGTAATGTGTTTAACCTTTCTCCTGATGATGAAGTTTACTTTTCTCTTTTTTCCTTTTATTTTATTGGCAGTTATTGAAAACCATCCTTCCAAGTTTATGTGTGTGTGTATATGAATTGTATATGTACGTGTGTATGTGTGTACATGTGTATATGTAGTTGTGTGAGTTCCTTGAGTAATAGGGTTGGTTAGGAATCTGCTTCTTTAGCTATATTAAACATTACAAAATTCTACTTCAAAGCAATTACTGACTTATACTTCCATGAACAATGTATAAGGAGTCCCTGACAATTCCATGTTGAATTTGTTTGCTCTTACAAACTTAGCAAGATTAAATACTTGAATAGGAGTCCAGCATGCTTTGCATCATGCTTTATGAATATAGTTAAGGTTCATTTTAAAATTGCTCCAATATTTAATATCCAAAAAAGAATAAAAGCTTTCAAATATGTTTGTCTCTTTACAATTATTTACCTTAGCAATTCTGCTTGCATTATTAAATTGCATGGTAAATTATTTCCCAGTACATAGTAAAACAAAAATTTAACATGAGCGATTTATAAGCATGGAGAATTCAGAACTGTATAGGATTAAATTGGATTTTTGTATACGCTTTTATGAACTTCCTATAAATCATTTTCCTCATTTCGCAAAAAGAATAATTTTTCAGTAAACTGAAAGTGAAATATACAAATATTTGAGTAACTTTTGTCTTGGCCTTCTTCAGTAAATTATTTATTGAGTATCTTCTACAACTTGTTAAAACTCTGTATCATTTATCTTTCATTACCTGTGTTTAGAATACCACCTAAAATGTGATATATGATGAGGAATAAGTGGATAGATAAATAGAAGGAATCCATGAATAAATGAAAACTAGTGATAATAAACTGGGATTTAAATCAGTCTCTGCAGAGAATGAATTAAAAATTCAAATCAACATAGGAAATTGAAAAAATAAAAACAGAGTTCTATCATCAACATGAATGTGGATATGGGAGTTGTCCACATCCTTCCAACCACAAAAGGCAGAACAAACTGAAAATCAACTACTTTTCAGTAGAGAGTTGGGGTGGTAGGACAAATTTCTCACCAGAAATCACAAGAGACAATTCAGTGGAAAGTCACAGCTCAGATACACTTTCCTGGAGCAGAAGCAGTGGGAGTTGTAAACCAGTAGGTACGTTTGCATAATGTTAATGAATGAAGTGGAGGCTAAGTGCAGAATTAAAGGAGAATGAGAAACTCCTGGGGCCTCAGTCTTAAATAGATGACTACACTTTTATAAATTTGACCTCTATACACCCATCAAGTTCTTAAAATGATGATCCAAGAAAATTTGTCCCATGGCTCTGTCAGGAAGAGAGGAAGAATAATTGTTGTGAAATATGCCTACAGTCTTTTTTTATGAATAAGTTCAGCTCTCCAGGGGAAAAGATTTTACAAAAGCCTTATCACTCTTTGGGGAAAGGTGTTCCCCAAAGTTCCTCTAGGCTTATTGTATCATGGAAAGAGGACAAAAATTAGGTACAGTTTGAACACCCTATGTCTGAAATGCTTGGGGCCAGAAATATTTTGAATTTTGGATTTTTGGATGGGGATCGTCAATCCATATGCCACTGGAGGAACATTTATGAGGCTCAGAGCTAGAAATAACAAACCCACTAAAAGACCATATTTAATCATAAGATTATACAAAGTCTTCCCACCCCCAACACACACAGCAACCCCTGAAAGAATGCTAAAAAAAAAGAAATACACCAGGACAGGAATGAGGACTGCCCAGAAGGCCTTCGGTGGATTTATCAGCAGAGTCAACATGGCTGAGGAAAAACACTGACATTGAAATTAGGTGAATAGAAACTTTCCAAAGAGAAAAAATGCAAAGAGAAAAAAAAAAAGAAAAATAACAATAGTAAAAAAGAACAGAAGATTGAAGAATTGTAGAGCCATTCAAGAAGTAGGAAACATATCAGAAAGAGGAGCGTGATGAAGGAATAACTAAAATAATAACAGCAGTCCAGGGACTTCTAAAATCAATGACAGACACAAAATCTCAGATCCAGAAAACTCCGAGAACACCAAGCAAAACAAAATAAAAATCCAACAAAACCTCCAAACCAAAAACAACAATAAAAAAAGAGATTTTCATTAAACCAAAGACCAAATTAGAATTTTGAAAAAGTTAAGGGTTGGGGCAAGTGAATAACATCTTATCTTAGAAGATCAAAGATAAGATTTACAGATTTCTACACAGAGACCAAGCCAAAAAGAGCAGTGTAAAATATTTAATGTGTTCTCAGGAAAAACAGATGCACCCACATAGAATTCTATATGCAGCAAACGTATCCTTCGGAAGTGTAGGAGAAATAAACCTTCTCAGGCAACAAAACTGAATTCACCATCAGCAGACCTGTTCATCAAGAAATATTAAAAGAAGTTCTTTTGGTATAAAGAAAAATGAAATAGGCAGAAATTTATACCTACCTAAAGAAAAGAAGAATATCAGAAGAAATAAATGAAGATAAAACAAAATATGTTATTTTTCTTACTTTTAATTTCTCTAGAAATAACTTGAAAGATAGTAACACCACATTGGGTGTTTATAGCACATGGATAAGGGAAGTGAAATGAAAGCAGTGCCACAAAGGTTGGAAGAAAAGAACTGAAATTCCCCCAATATCATGTACTTCACTACACGAACTGGTATAGCATTAGGTGAAAGTCAGATGAGAGAGTTAAAATATAGGTTGAAAACTCTACTGCAAGCAGTAAGAAAAGTAGTGTAACTGATACTGTAAAAAAGGATATGAAACAGAGTCAGATGAAATGTTCAGTTAAACTAAGAAAGGTCAAAAAGAGAGAAGTAAAAAAAAAAAAGAGACAAGGAGCAAAATCAGTAAATAAAAACAAATACCAACAAAGTGGATATTAACCCTAGCGTACCAATCACCTTTTTAAGAGTGAATGGTACAAAAACACCAATGAAAGGCCAAGACTGATAGAGTTGACAAAAAATAGAAAGATATAAGTATATACCATTTATAACAAAACTGCAATAAATATAGAAACTTGGATTCAGGTAGGTTGGAAGTAAAGGGCTGGCAAAAATTAACATTCTAAACTAATCAATCGAAAGCAGGAGTACTTATATTAGTTTTTAGCAAATCATATTTTCAAACCTCTAAATTATAGAAATAGTGTTTTATAATGATAAAGACATCAGTTCTCCAAGAAAACTTGAAAATTCCAAATGTGCATGTACCTAAAAACACAACATCAACACATATGAAACAAAGACAGAAAGAACTGAAATAGAAATAGACAAAGATACGACTTTACTTGGAGACTCCAACCTCGTTCCTTCAGCAATTGCTGTATCAAGCAAGCAGAAAGGCAAGGCAGCTGATTGAACAGCACCATAAATCAATGGGATCTAACTGACATTTATAGGACACTTCCTCCAGCAACAGCAGAATACACAATCTTCTTACGCCCCCATGAAATAATCGCCAGGATGGACCACATTCTGTGCTATAAATCAAACAGAGAGGACCTTAATTTATGCAAATTAAAAAAAAATCATTTCGGAGGTCAGAGAATCCGAGGATAAAATGCAGAATGTGACACAATCTAACTGCTTTACAAATGTATAAGGCAGACTCAGTGGAAGGTGAGCGGAAAGGCGCTGACCTAGATGCTGTAGAAATAAGTTTCACACGAACTGTCTTTTTGTTTTGTACCATGTTTTCAAGATGTTTATATAGGAAGCAGCATAAGGAAATTAGAGTTACTGCCTTCTGATGGGAGAAAGGGCAAGTTCATGTACAAGGCAGTATAATAAAGATGATTTCTCCTTCAGGACAAAGGTCAAGCAGACATGCTAACTAAAAAGATTCAGAATCTCTAAGCTGAATGTTCTCCTTTCACACATCCAACCTGACACTCTTCACATCACCCCGCGGAAATTGAGACTTTGGCTATGGCTTTTGCTGTAATAAACTGTCCTTTGGGTCAGGTGTGATGGCTCACGCCTGTAATCTCAGTACGCTGGGAAGCTGAGGTGTGAGGGTTGCATAGGACTAGGAGCTGAGGCCAGCCTGGGGAACATCACATACACTGTCATTATAAAAATTTTAAAAAAGAAAAAGAAGAGCTACCTAGAGGCACTAGATAACATCCACTTTTATGTCACTGGTGTGATTCAGTTCCAAGTGGTTGTAGAACTTATCTTCCTGTTTCCTGAAGGGTTGCTGGCTGAAGATTGCTGCTGGTGACTTCCCACCTTCTTCTATCAGTGGCCCCCTTTCTCTAAAGATCAGCAACAGGTCGTTGAATTCTCGTTCTTTGAATCTCATTTCTTCTTTTGGCATATTTCTTCTGTCACCCATCTCTCTCTATTCTACCTAACTTTTTTTTTTCAGTGTGCATGTAATCATATTACCTTACTATTGGAGGCCAATTTCCTATTTTAAGGTTAGATAGTAAGCCACGTTAGGTCTACCTAAAACCATCATAAAGGTAATGAAGCTGGGGGAAAAAATGCACAGATAAAGGGAGAATTTCAACAACTAGAAAATATACAAGGAGTACCAAACAGAAATCATAGAACTGTAGAACTGAAAAAGTACTAGAGAAATTCCACTGCAAACAAGGTCAAGCAGAGAAAGAATCAGTAAACTTGGAGATTGGTCCTGGGAAGTAATTCAGACAAAACAGCAAAGAGAAAGGAGAAAGAAGAAAGCTTAAGAGATTGATGGGACATTACCAAGTGGACCAATTATATACACATTATTCAATTGCCAGGTGGGAAAAAGTAAAAGAAAAGAAATAATGACCAGAACTTACCAAATGGAGACAGAAGCAAATATTCTAATCTAGAAGTTTAATAGACCCCAAATAAGGTGAACACACTAAGACACTCAATAACTAAATTGTCAAATAAGGAAGTCCACACTAAGACACTCTATAACTAAATTGTCAAATATTCAAAGAGAATTTTAAAATCAATAGGAGAAAAATGACTTATTACATACAAGAAAAACTCTATAAGGCTGTTAGTGTATTTCTCAGAAGAAATAATACAGGATAGAAGAGAATGAGAGGTTATATTCAAAGCATTGAAAGAAAATAACCACTCACCAAGAATACAATATATAGAAAATGTTCTTCTGAAATGAAGATGAGGACAAATATGGTGGTTCGTGCCTATAATCCTAGCACTTTGGGAGGCCTAAGTAGGAAAGTTGCTGGAGCCCTGGAGTTGGACATAGCCTGGTCAATACACTGAGGCTCTTGTACTAAAAAAAATGCAGAGGAGATAAAGTTTTCACAGTCAAGAAAAATCATAGGATAAATCATATGTTAGGTTACAAAATATTCTTTACAAATTTGAGAAAATTGCAATAATACTTTTTCAGTATCTTTTCTGATCGGAATGGAATGAAATTAGAAATCAATAGCAGAAAGACAAGTAAAATAATTCACAAATTTGTGGAAATTAAATAGTCTTGACTTTATTGGGTCAAAGACAAAAATTTAAAAAATTAGAAAATATTTCTAGACCAACCAATGAAAACAAAGACAGAATTTACCAAAACTTTTGAGATATAGCAAAAGCAGATTAAAAGGTAAGTTAATAACAGTTAAGTACTTTAAAAAAAGAAGAAAGATCACAAATAAACAATCTGATTTTATATTTCATGAAACTAGAAAGAGAAGGACAAACTAAATTCAAAGATATTAAAATGAAGGAAATAACAAAAATTATAAATGAAACAAATAGTAGAAAAACAGGCAAAAGTCAACAAAATTTAAATTTGTTTTTCTGAAAAGGTAACACAATTCATAAGCATTTATCTAGATGGAGAATTAAAGATGACTCAAATAAATAAAAACAAAAAATGAGAAACAAGACACTTGGCTCCGCTGTAGCTCAGCAGGTAGGGTGTCAGTCACATACACCAGAACTGGTGGGTTTGAACCCAGTCTGGGCTTGCCAAACAACAGTGAAACAACCAAACAACCAAACATTAGCAACCAACAGTCAAACAACCAAAAATTAGCCTGGTGTTGTGGCAGGTGCCTATAGTCTTACCTACTCGGAACGCTGAGGCAAAAGAATCACTTAAGCCCAAGAGTTTGAGGTTGCTGTGAGCTATGACAGATCTGCACTCTACTCAGGGCAACATAGTGAGACTGTCTAAAAATAAATAAACAAATATATGAATAAATAAATAAATAAAGATGCCAAATTCTAGTAAATCAGTAACAAATTAAATGTAGGTATGAATGAGAAAAAAATAGCATACCACATGGACAAGTCTTCTTTTTCTTCAAGCTAAAAAGGTAACAATTATCAAATTGTTGGATACATGATCAAATTAGTATGTATAATAGTATAATTTTTTACATAAGAGCTTATAGAAGAAAAATAATGTGATTTATACATTTATACAAATAGCCTATTCTTTCTAATACTGTTTTAAAATTTCCAAGTAAATTTTTCTGAAATTTTCTGAATATTTTTACCCAACGGGGTGAAGGTGCTAGGATCAGTCCTCGAATCTTAAATCCTGGAGCCAAACTTTCTGGATCTAAACGTGGCTCCACCATGGCCTGACTTTAGTACTTTGGACATGTCACTAACAGTGTGTGTCTCAGTTCTCTGTAGTCTTCTTGAAGGAAATTTCAAGAAGTAATAAATATAATATTCTGGCAACAGCTAGTGTTACTATCATGTTTCAACTGCTGCTTCTATTTTACCAATAATGGTAGAAAGTGCCAGTGATGTCGACCATTGGTGCTTCCATCCAACAGTATTCCAAAGATTTTATCTAATTTAGATTTTTTCTGAAAAATAACTATTTTCTTTTATTTTTATGTGTTTATTAGGTTTCCACTCTCTGCCTTCACAGAATTAAAAAGGCTTAAAATTTAACAACAATAACAATGATTAAGAAAGATAAGGACTAGAAACAAAAACCTTGTAAAGAATGAATGAAAACAAATACATTCAGAAAACAAATCAGATGATGACTGCATCAAAATATTAAGCAATATTAATAATAATAATGCAAAGAAAGTAATGTTCATATTGTCAGATAAGAGTATTGCTATTTTTCTTAAATAAGAAAGCTATTAAAAAGCTATTTTCTCATATATTTTCTTACATAGCTATTTCAGAAAGTAAGAAATGCAGATACTGAACATAGACATAACTGGCGACCCATCAGTTAATAACTGGCGACAATTAAAACATTTCTGGGCAGTGGTTTATTTCACGGTAAATATGTGACTCTTCTTATACTTAATCAGTTGAAAATGAAATGAAGGAAATTTCCTTCACAGGATAATTTGTTTTAAAATCCTAGATACAAATAGAATAAGAAATGCATAGGACCTTTAAGATAAAAATTCCCCCCAAGGTTACCAATATATTTAAATTTGAACCTCAATATTTCAAACACATAGTAACTTTTTACATGAGCTGATTCAATAATGTAAAACTATCACTTCTGTCAAAATAAAGTGTATAGTCAATGAAATCTAATCACATTTCCCAATTTGGAGTCACCAAAGATTGTTTATAAATTTCACTTAGTAGAATAAACACACAAAAATACCTAAGAACATTCTGAACTCTGTAAAGACTAAGAGGTAAAAGTCTAATTTTATCAGAACTGTAGGTGTAAGTCTAAGGTTAATATTTGTAGACAAAATTGTGCTGTTTCCAATCAGGGACTGTTGAAGAGATTTGTGAACACTGGAAAAATCACTCTAAAATTTTATCCTTAAATAATCATTGTCAATTTTTGAGCATGGCATTGATATGGTTTGGTCCTCCAGATTAATGAATTAAACAGCTTTCAAAATATGGAGTTTATGATCTATGTGTATATGAAGTTCATGATCTATGTGTATATGACTTAATAAAAGGAAAAAAATAATAAAATTTTGAGTTTTTATGTTTGTTTTGAGTCAGGGCTGGGTTTGAACCGACTATCTCCAGCATACGGGGTCAGCGCCCCACTCCTTTGAGCCACAGGTGCCGCCCTAAAATTCTGTTTTCATTTATCAGAAAAAAAAAAATATGGAGTCAGTGTTGAGAATTAAGGATTCCAGATTGTCATACTTCAGACACACTGGGCTATATATTATTTGGGTTATCCTCAGACCTCTTGATTTAGAATTTCCTATACTTCCAGATTGTAATCAATTCCCTAACAAGCCCTCCTAGTATTTCCAAAGAGCAGAATTTGCAGCTCTAATCTTACAATAGTTCATGAAGGTCACATTTATGGAGAATCACTTGAAGAATTGGAAGAAAATGCAGATTTCTAGGTTTACCCCCCAAAGTTTCTGCTTCAACAGGGAGGTAGGAGTCAATATTTAAATAATATGCACTCCAAATTAGAGCACTAAACTCTAAGAGAAACATAGGTTTATATTACTATTTGACTAATAGTCATTTTAGTTGTACATTTTAACTCCAAGCTAAATATGATTGCTGTGTGTTGATACAATTATCTGAGGGAAAGATCATGGGAGGGCTTAGGAGGTCATCCTAATAATAGGAGTCTAAGGCTATTAAGAACAAGTGGTTTCGTACAGATTTGGCTTAAGGAGATTTATTTGAAAAGACTTTATAGCATTTGTTAATCAGAGTGTAAGTGATAAGAAGGAGTCAAACATGGCCATTGGTAACCAAGTTAGAAGAATAAGCAAGTTTGTGGGAAGCAAGGACTCGTCTGTGTCAACTTTATGAGTTTTACCTGGCAATGAAGATACATGTGTCGAAAAGATGTTGGGAAATAAGAACTTGTCTTCAAAAGAATAGAAATGATGTTTGAGAAGCTAGAAAAAATAGAAGACTGATCAAGAAGAAAGGTTAGGATGGAATTTTTGAGACTATAAATGAGAATAAGTGAAATCCACTTTTTTTATTTTGTATTTATTTATTTATTAAATCATAGCTGCGTACATTAGTGCAATCAAGGGGTACAATGTGCTGGTTTCATATACAGTCTGAAATGTTTTAATCAAACTGTTTAACATACCCTTCATGGTTTTTTTTAGTTATTGTATGAAGATATTTGTATTCTGCATTTAGTAAGCTTTGCCTGTACCCTTCTAAGATGCACCATAGGTGTGATCCCACCAATTACCCTCCCTCCCCCCCCCAACCTCTCTCCTCCCTTCCCTTCCCATATTCTTGTGCTATAGTTGGGTTATACCCTTCATATAACAGCTATAAATTAGCTTCATAGTAGGGCTGAGTACATTGGATACTTTTTCTTCCATTCTTGAGATACTTTGCTAAGAAGAATATGTTCCAGCTCCATCCATGTAAACATGTAAGAGGTAAAGAATGAAAATGCAAAGTACTT
>CAUYON010003876.1:0-10851 GCA_963573935.1 Arctocebus calabarensis
ACAGGCGCCCGCCACAACGCCCGGCCATTTTTTGGTTGCAGCCGTCATTGTTGTTTGGCGGGCCCTGGGGCTGGATTCGAACCCACCAGCTCAGGTGTACGTGGCTGGCGCCTTAGCCCGCTGAGCCACAGGTGCCGAGCCACCCCCAGCTATTTTTTTGTTGCAGTTGTCATTGTTGTTTAGCAGGCCAGGGCCCGGCTCAAACCTGCCAGCCTCGGTGTATGTGGCCTGCACCCTAACCCCTGAGCTATGGGTACTGAGCCTCAGAAAGTGATTTTAATAATGACATAGGTAAGAATAAAGGAAATGTGGTATCAAATATCAGCAGTACTTACGCCTGGCTATTTTTAGAGACAGGGTCTCGCTCTTGCTCAGGCTGGTCTTGAACTTGTGAGCTCAGGCAATCCACCTGCCTTGGCCTCTCAGAGTATTAGGATTATGGGCGTGAGCCACTGCACCTAGCCCACTTTTTAAAAAAGTCTCACTTAGTCACCCTTGGTTAGTGCTGTGGCATTGTAGCCCACAGCATCCGCAAACTCGTGGGTTCAAGTCATCCTCTTGCCTTGGCCCTCTGAGCAGCTAGGACTACAAGTGCCTGCCACAACATCCAGCTAGTTTTAGACATGCGAGTCTCACTCTAGTTCAGGCTGGTCTCGAATGCCTGAGCTCAAGCAACCCACCCACCTCAGCCTCCCAGAGTCTGTCAGTACTCACCAAAGGGTCTGATACGCAGAAAGCACTAGGTAAATGGAAGCTGTTATTATGTCAATATTTAACAGAATTAACACAATATCTTTAAAATAAGTACATGAAAACAAAAATACCGAGTCTGAGGATGCTTCCCAAGGGGTCGGCTGGTAGACCATGAAGTTGATTCCTGCCTCTAAGCATCTCTGTGCCAGCACTCGTCCTACACTCTCGCAAGCCACCACATTTCTGGTACTGTAAAGGTGCTTTTTAATAGCCCATTCACGAGTGGACGCTGAAACCGCAATCTGGCCGCTCTGATGCTCTACAAATGCTTCTATATGATGCTGAGTTCTTATAACTTGCAACCTGGGGTGAGAGGAGACAAAAATCACAGACCATAGATTCTTTATCTATCTATCCTAAAGTTAAGTTACTTCAGCAAATACTTTAGGGATTTGCCTAAGTATTTCTCAAGATTTCAGCACTGGGATGATTTACTTCAACATATTTGACATGGATTTTGCTTGGGAAAAATATTTTTCTTTACAAGAGTACCTTCGATTGTAATAAACAAAATATTTCCACTTACCCTCAAGTATCAAGGAAATGTGGTATCAAATATCAGCAGTATTTACGCCTGGCTATTTTTAGAGACAGAGTCTCGCTCTTGCTCAGGCTGGTCTCGAACTTGTGAGCTCAGGCACAAGGTGAGTTTTATTTATACACATTTACTTCAAAAAGCATTTAAAGAGGCAGAGCTGAGTTGCTGATGGTCCACTATATGAGGATACCTTTACTCTAAGCTTTTATTTTCCAGCAAACACTAAAATAAATGTAAAATGGAAGAAAAACTTCAGTGTAAAATGTGAAATTATAAGAGTACTAGGCTTGGCACCCGTATCTCAGTGGTTAGGGCGCCAGCCACAAGCACCCAGGGCTGGTGGGTTCCCAGCTACAGCTAGGATTATAATCGTCCACCACAACATCCAGCTTTTTGCTGTTATCATTATTGTTTAACAGACCTGGACCCTATTCGAACCCACCAGCCCTGGGTGCATGTGGCTGACGCCCTAACCACTGACAAACAAAAAAGGCTGATTTATATAATATGTAAAATGCCTCCTATAATCAATAAGGACCAATAACTTAATGGGCAAAGTATATGAAGACTATTCACAGGAAAGAAAATATTAATGACTCTTAAACCCATGAAAACATGCCGAATCTCAAATGATAAAATACATGGACAAAATAATTCATCCCAACACTGTAATCATAAAAGATAATCATCAATAAGGAACTACTTTAGCAAAATATCCATGGAATTATATTCTAGACAGCTAATAAAAGGATGAAATAGGTAACATTTACTGAGCACTTACTATATGTCAGGCCTGTTCTAATTGTTTATAGATACAGCTGATGTCTCAAAATAAAACTATTATCATTTCCATTTTTTTTAAAATCTGCTGAAAATGACAACTAAGTAATTTGAGAAAGATTACAACTAGCAAATGATGGAGCCAGGGTTTAAGTTTCAGGGTCTGGCTCCAGAGCCAAACCATGAAGGCTCTCCAAGATATACTTGTATGGTTAAGTGTGTGCTTGGTGGAGTAGAGGGGGAGTGATGAAGCAAGATGTAGAAAAGTCCTTGTGCTAAGATTTATGATTTAAAAAAAAAACAAGTCTGGGTTGAGCCTAGAGCACAGTGGTTACGGTGCCAGGCACATACACTAAGGGTGGCAGGTTCGAACCCAGCCTGAGCCAGCTAAACTGCAACTAAAAAAAAAAAAAAAGTCGGGTATTGTGGTGGGCGCCTGTAGTCCCAGCTACTTAAGAGGCTGAGGCAAGAGAATCGCTTAAGCCCAAGAGTTTGAGGTTGCTGAGTTATAATGCCACGGCATTCTACCAAGGGCAAAATAATAAGACTAGGTCTCAGGAAAAAAAATACAAGTGTATGCTAATATACAAAGACTATTTCTAGAAGGATACATAAGAAGCTATACTCCTGACTTGGCGCCCATAGTTCAGTGGTTGGGGCACCGGCCACATATACCTGGGCTGGCAGGTTCGAACCCAGCCCAGACCTGTTAAACGATATGACAATTACAACAAAAAAATGGCCTGGCATTGTGGTGGACGCCCGTAGTCCCAGCTATTTGGTAGGCTGAGGCAAGAGATTCGCTTATACCCAAAGCATCTGCGGTTGCTATGAGATATGACACCATAGCACTCTACTGAGGGTGACATAGTGAGACTATATTCCCTTTTAGATTTTATAACATACATACATACACGTACACACACACTACTTTAAATTTATGCTCAAAACACCCAAATTAAAAGAGTCTCACTAGAATTCTCAATGTAAAAGAAAGATAGAAAAACATTAGATTTGGCAATGTGGGTTCTATTTCACATATCACAAAATATTATTCTTCTGATTTTTTCGACTTTTAAAAAATATAGAAGAACAATTTTTTTTATCAACAATATATAAGAACAATTTTTTGTTCGCAAGCTAACTAACCCTTGGGGACCATACTGACCCTTGTCTTAAACCAAGTTTTAAGAAGGGGCATGATTTATTTTTCTATTATTATTATTTTTTTTTGTAGAGACAGAGTCTCACTGTATCGCCCTCGGTAGAGTGCCGTGGCATCACACTGCTCACAGCAACCTCTAACTCCTGGGCTTAGGCGATTCTCTTGCCTTAGCCTCCCAAGTAGCTGGGACTACAGGCGCCCGCCACAACGCCAGGCTATTTTTCTGTTTTGCAGTTCGGCTAAGGTTGGGTTTGAACCCACCACCTTCGGCATATGGGGCCGGCGCCCTACTCGCTGAGCCACAGGTGCCGCCCGGGGCATGATTTATTATCTTTAAAGTAATTTCCTACTCTAGCATTCTAAAATTCTCTGATGACGTTGTGAATAGGGCAGATGGGGAAAAAATGAGAAAATAGGTCTCTAATTCTTTAAATTATCTAAATATTAACTGAAAGTAATAGGTTTGGTGTTTTGAAAGATTATGTTAGATTTAAGATCCTGACTGTTTCACAATGGAGCTACCTACTCCCTTTAACTCCTTCCTATATACTTGTAAGTAAACATATACCACAGCAACTATAATATGTTATACCTGTTCCACCTTGCACTAAGAAACTTAAGATTTTTGGTGACATGAGTGACGCCTATTTTATCTTTGTATTTCCTGCATAATGCCTAGCATGTAATGTAAGTCCAATGCTTGTTGAATAAATACTTCACAAGATTATCACCTCCAACTTGCTTTTACATCTTAATATAGTTCTTTAGAAATATTCGAACAACTCCTCACCAAACAGATAAGCAACAGGTAAACATCTACATGCTGGCTCTGAGGTCAGATAATACGTTTGCATCTTAGCTGGGGCATTTACTAATCCTGTCTCCCCCTAAGCCTTAACTTCTCTGCTGCTGTAAAATGGCAGAAATTATTGTACCTGCTTCATAAAGTAGGTTTAAGGATTAAATAAGAAAATACATGTAAACAAACAGCATAATTCCTGTCCAATATAAAGTGTCTGTTAAACAACATCTTTTTAACAAACCATTTTATGTCTGTAATAGATTCCTAACTGGTCTGGTCTTCCTTTAACTCCTGCCTCCTTAAAAATTTATTCTCCCATAGCCGGGCATTGTGGCAGGCACCTGTAGTCCCAGCTACTTGGGAGGCTGAGGCAAGAGAATCGCCTAAGCCCAAAAGCTGGAGGTTGCTGTGAGCTGTGATGCCACTTTGTCTACCGAGGGCGACAAAGTGAGACCCTGTCTCTTAAAATCCTCTGTTTCTCACCGAAGTGAAATAAAATCTGAAAAGCTCATCTTGATATACAAAGCTAATGATTTTGCCCCTCCACTGTTGTCTTAGGTCACTCATCCCTTTGCTCACTGAGCTTCAGATACACAGGCCTTGGCGTTCCTCAAACATACCAAGCTCATTCCCACGCTAGCTGTTCCCTCTGCTAGCAAAGCTCTTTCTGGCAGATGACTTGGCTTCCTACCTTTCAGACCTCAGCTTTTCCTAGGCACTTGGTCCCGTCTCCTAACATCATCTTTACATTTCCTCCATGACACCTATTCGTTTCAGCTCCTCCGCTAACCCTGCTTCTACCCACACAAGGCGGTTTCCCTAAAGCAAAGCGTGTGGCACGCTGGTTAAACCACGTAACGACAATCTGTAGAGTTCCGTGCACTGCTGTTATCAGTCACAAAAGGACTTAATTACCTGTGCCAGAACTCACGAGAGGGCCACACTGTCCTCCAACCCCGCTCTTTCCGGGCTACAGCTAAGAGCTCCAGATTCCGGGGGTTCCGGTTGGTGAACTCGGGGGCAACAGCTTCATTCTCCTGAGGGTCCACTTCAGGTTTCACTGTCGGCTTGGAACTGGTTGAGAGGGCTGCCAACCTGTACTCTAAGAAATGGAACGACCACATGGATCTTTAAAATTGACGAATAGGGACAGACAGGAACATTCGCTAGCCTGTCCCCATGCATGCCCCTGGCCTTCGGGCCCTGGAAGGAAGATGATACATCTGCTTCCCTGCAGGGAGTGGTCGTCCCTGACTCTGGTCCCTGATGACCTACCGTCATCACAGCTCTGCTAGCGCGTTTACTTCTCGGTAGGGGACATAGATTATACACAGGACTTGCACATCAAGTTTCACTGTGCATGTCCTGGGGAGTAAACCGAGAGAAGTGGAGGCAACTTTAATTACCGGGGTTCCTGCAAATCGACAACAACCTGCAGAACTGCGACTGAAGCGCCATCTCCAAGATGATCTCCAACAGTCACCTTCTTTTGCTCACCGGCTACCAGGCGCAGCCACGTTAAATTTTCCTCGGAAAAACGCTCTCGACCCGGAACTAATAAGCTCGGCGCCGCTGAGTGGCCGAGCCAGCAATCTGTTAATGCCTCCGCCAATCATCGCTTGCGGCAAAGGGCACGCCGGCCTCTGAGCCCACCCAGCCCTCGTCATCGAGCCGGATCTCGTTCCGTCACCGCCCTTGGGGCCTCCCGTTGCAGGGCTTGATACTGACCGCTGTCAGGCCACACACCGCAACTGAGCGCTGGGAAGAATCAAGGCACAGCTGGAATCACTGTTTTCTCACTGGGGGCGGTTATCTTCCTTACACCAGAAGGCCCACAGGAGAAACCCCACCAGCCCACCCACGTTCAGACCCTGAAATCGGTCCTCGTGGGCACCTGCACCACGCTAGCTATCTGCGTCATGAGCCCCGAAAACCTTCCAGAGCAAGGAAGCGAATACAGATAAAACGCGAGACTTGTTCCTAACGCAGCTCGCCCCGCCCTCTCCCAGTTCCGCTTCCAACGCCACGCTCCACCCTTCCGACCACCTTTCTAGAAGGTACTGGAATGTCCGAACGCGCCTGCGCCGGAAGACTGTTCAGCCGAGCACTTTCTACCTCCCAGAGGTTGGATATTCTGACTTCCGTTCTCCGCTTTCGCGCCCTTCTCATTCGCTCCCTAATTGGTCTAAAATACAGAGCCGCCCTTTTCTGGTCCCTCATTTCCGGCATATTTCGTCTCTCCCCTTTCCCCCCCGCCTTTTTCTTTTTTCCCGCCAGGCCTCGCGGTAGGGCCCCGGAAGTGGAGAAGCGGGCGGGGCGGTATTACCCAGAAGCCGCCGCGGCGTCGCTGGGTCTGCTGCGCGCTGTTGCCTCCGCTGCTGTGGCCGCCGCTTGGCTCTGATAACAAGCTAGTGGTTGTCCGCAGTGTGGGTAGACTTCATCCCAAACCCTGCCGCGAAGATGGAGGGACCATTGTCCGTGTTCGGGGACCGCAGCACTGGGGAGGCAATCCGCTCCCAGAATGGTAGGGGCGGGCGAGGCCTGGGCCGCGGCCGCGGGCGGTGCGCGCAGAGCCCTCTTTCGGGTCGGCCGGCCAGTGGCACCTTTTCTGTTCCCCTGCGGGAAGGGTCGACCCTCGGCCTGATCTGACCCACGCGCGGTTGTCGCGGGGCCGTAGCGCGAGGGGAGAATCCCGAAAGCACCGCAAGTTTTTGAGGACTGCTCGGGATGGGAGTGGGTGTCGGAGGTCGGCAGTTGGAGAAGCGCTCCCCGCCCTGAGCGTGAACCTCCTACTGCACGTGCCAGCCGCGCCTCGAATCTCCTTTGTTCAGATTCTAATTAGGTGGAGGTTTATGACCATTAACCACAGGGAAAGACTAGATTCAACTGCTTGTGTTGCAAACGAACAAATGACAACAGAATTTAGGTGACTTCCGATTTATACACTGTCAGTTGTCAACTATAGTCGATGTCGGGGGCTCAGATGCCCAGATCCAATCCTTACCTCACCTGTCGTTGACAGTTTCTCATGGTAAAATTGGTAAAATGTCAAGTGGATGTACTTACCTTCGTAAACATTAAGACGGGTTAGCATAGTATTTTTTCTATTTTCTATAATGTGGTGTAAATGGTAGTGCATTTACTCAAAGTACATGGCTATCAAGCTTACTTTTGACAGACCCTTAATTTTTTTTAATTGAACAACTTTAGCTAAAAACACCTTCTGTGTTGGATTGTTTTTCCTCTCAAAGTTAAAAGAGATTATGCTCAATGAAGAAAATTCTGTAAGGAAAGAAAGAAAAGGTTGATGTATTTTTTCCCAGGTATGAAATGATAGAGCATGATATTGTAGTCACTGATTATTTTATATAGCGATGAACAGTATACTCAAGATGAATTTTACTAGTTCTCCCCAATTAGATTTTGTATAGGTGATTTTAAAAATAGTATTTATTAGGACATTTGTAGATTTGGAAGCTTCACAGGCAGTTGGAAGTCATTTTCTTCAGGCTGAAACGATTGTCCTTTAGCGTCATGGATTTTTCTGATTTTATTTTTTGTTCATTGATTATCTCCAGTTATGGCTGCGGCTTCTATTGCTAACATTGTGAAAAGTTCTCTTGGTCCTGTTGGCTTGGATAAAATGTTGGTGGACGATATTGGTGTAAGTACACCTAACTGTTGTGTTGCCATAAATCAAAAAAACATCTTAAAGGCTTGGGACCTGTGGCTCAAGCAGCTAAGGCGCCAGCCACCTACACCTGAGCTGGCAGGTTCAAACCCAGCCCGGGCCGCCAAACAACAATGACTCCTGCAACCAAAAAATGGCAGGGCATTGTGGTGGGCGCCTGCAGTCCTAACTACTTGGGAGGCAGAGGCAGGAGACTCTCTTGAGCCCAGGAATTGGAGGTTGCTGTGAGCTGTGATGCCATAGCATTCTACCCAGAGCAACAGCTTGAGGCTGTGTCTCAAAAAATAAATAAATAAATAAAATAAAATAATGCTTAAAAAAAAATCTTAAAGACTTTGCTGTCTTTGTTTATATCAGAATCCTGGACATTGTTATTAAAGAAGTATGTGCAGGCCTTGGCTCACGCTAGTAATCCTACCACTCTGAGAGGCTGAGGCAGGTGGTTTGCCTGAGCTCACAGGTTGGAGACCAAACTGAGCAAGAGGGAGACCTCTAAAAATAGGGGGTGGGAGTGTTGGTTGTGGTGGGTACTTACTACTTGGGAGGCTGGGGCAAGAGAATCACTTGAGCCCAGGAGTCTTAGGTTGCTGTGACCTATGATGCCATAACACTCTACCAACGGTGACAAAAGTGAAGCTCTGTTATCTCCTCCCCCCAAAATGTATGTGCATCATAATGGGCCTGTGTTAATTTCTGTGTGAGTTTATGTTTTTTTTTTCCCTGCAAATTTCTTAGGATGTAACCATTACTAATGATGGTGCAACCATACTGAAATTACTGGAGGTAGAACATCCTGCAGCCAAAGTTCTTTGTGAATTGGCTGATCTGCAAGACAAAGAAGTTGGAGATGGAACTACCTCAGTAGTAGGTATTCACTTAGTAGAGTGAGTATGGAAGGGTCATTTAAAAAAAAAAAGAATTTGGCTGGATGCCTGTGGCTCAAGCAGCTAAATACACCTGAGCTGGCGGGTTCAAATCCAGCCCTGGCCTGCCAAACAACAATGACGGCTGCAACCAAAAAAATAGCCGGGCGTTGTGGCCAGCACCTGTAGTCCCAGCTACTTGGGAGGTGGAGGCTGGACAATTGCTTGAGCCCAGGAGTTGGAGGTTGCTGTGTGCTGTACAGCACTCTACCCAGGGCGACAGCTTGGCGCTGTCTTTAAAAAAAAAAAAAAGAGAATTTAGGGAGTTGACTTTTATAATTTTATATAGGAAAAAGTTTTACCAGTTTGGGGAAAAGATATTTTTATATTTTAAATACTGACAATTTCGGGATAAATTGAAAGTGTAAGAGAGTAATTCAGTTTCCCCAAAAGAAGCAGACAGGGTTTTAAGTTTTCATTAAAAAGTTGTGATGGAGTGAGATGCCTCACTCCTATAATCAAAGGAGGCCAAAGTGGGTGGATTGCTTGAGCTCAGGAGCTTGAGACTAGCCTGAGCAAGAGTGAGACCCGACTCGTGAAAATAGAAAAACTGAGGCAAGAGGATCACTTGAGCCCGAGAGTTGGAGGTTGCTGTGAGTTATGATGATGCTGTGACACCCTGCATAGGATGTGGCATGAGGCTGTCTCAAAAAAAAAAAAGAGAGACATTTTTGTTTCATCAATAACATTATAAAAATATTCAAGGCCCTGCTCTATGTGTTGCTTGAAGTTACAGTTGGTGAGGACTTAATGTGCTTTGTAGGATTCTATTTTTCCAGTTTCTAATAATGAGTTATTCATCCCCATTCTAGTCAGTAATATCCGATGGTTTTAATGTTTTTACTCATGCATTATGTACATTGAATGTCAAACAAGCTTAGAGCAATGAATGTTTTCTCAACAGGTTATTATTGCTGCAGAACTTCTTAAAAATGCAGATGAACTAGTCAAACAGAAAATTCATCCCACATCAGTTATTAGTGGCTATCGACTTGCTTGCAAGTAAGATTCTTTCAATTTTTTTTTACTTGATTAATAGTCCATTGATGTTTTGATTAGTGATTAAATTTTTTATTTGAAAACATTGTGTTTTAGTATGTAAGTAGTAATATTTGACGTAAGAACCTAAAGCCACTGTCTTTTCCCATTTGACTACCACATTTTCTCCTAATGGTAGATTTTAGTGGCTATGCTTATGGGATAGATTAAAGTTGCCATGATCTGGAGGAGGAGGGTTTTTCAGTGTCCTCCTCCTATATGAAATGGCTGAACAGAAAGTTAACTGCTTATGACACTTTGACACTGTGTTAACCATGATGAAAGCAAAAAGTTTGAATATCAGGTTTGTAAGTGTTTTTCTCTCCCATTCTTTTAAACAGGGAAGCAGTGCGTTATATTAGTGAAAACTTAATTATTAACACAGACGAACTTGGGAGAGATTGCCTAATTAATGCTGCTAAGACATCAATGTCTTCCAAAATCATTGGAATGTATCCTTGTGGTGGTCCAATAAAGTTTAGGCTTTTTGAAAAACAAGATTGTTATTTTTATGGCATAAAATATAAAATACCCATTTTATTCAGATTGATTGCAGTAGAGGTAAAAGAAGCTATATTGGAATTGCCTGGTTTTCTAGGGTGAAAAGGTAATGATAAATAGCATTCTGATGGTGTAAATAATGCTTATTTCTTTGATAAGTGAGATCATTAAACGGAAGTTCCGGGTGGTGCCTGTGGCTCATCCAGTAGGGCGCTGGCCCCATACACCGAAGGTGGCGGGTTCAAACCCAGCCTCCACCAAACTACAAAACAGAAAAATAGCCGGGTGTTGTGGTAGACGCCTGTAGTCCCAGCTACTCGGGAGGCTGAGGCGAGAGAATCACCTAAGCCCAGGAGTTAGAGGTTGCTGTGAACTGTGTGATGCTACGGCACTCTACCAAGGAGCGAGAAAGTGAGACTCTGTCTCTACAAAAAAAAGGAAGGTCCTTCAAATTATTCTTGATTTTAGGTGTACCTTTTGTCTCTTCCATGTCATTATTATCCTTAACTGTTGATTTAGAAATGATGATTTTTTTGCTAATATGGTAGTAGATGCTGTGCTTGCTGTTAAGTACACAGATACAAGAGGCCAGCCTCGGTATCCAGTCAATTCTGTTAATATTCTGAAAGCCCACGGGAGAAGTCAGACAGAGAGTATGCT
>CAUYON010003878.1:0-46075 GCA_963573935.1 Arctocebus calabarensis
AAGCGATTCTCTTGCCTCAGCCTCCTGAGTAGCTGGGACTACAGGCGCCCGCCACAGCGCCCGGCTATTTTTTTGTTTTGCAGTTCGGCCGAGGCCGGGCTTGAACCCGCCACCTTCGGTATATGGGGCCGGCGCCCTACTTGCTGAGCCACAGGAGCCACCCATAAAACTATTTTTTAAAAAGAGCTAACCACAGTGGCTAACCAGATAAGTAGGGCACCTTTAGGTGATGACTCGTTAAAAAAAAAAAAAAACACTTCAGTAGAATCGAACTCATGCAGTTGTTGTCAGGATTAGAAAGCATTACAACAACACCTGACCCACAGCAAATGCTGCATAAGAAAAAAGAAACCGGGCAGCACTTGCGGCTCGTTGAGTAGGGCGCCAGCTCTATATACCAAAGATGGCAGGTTCAAACCCGGCCTCGGACGAACTGCAAAACAAAAATAGCCTGACGTTGTGGCTGGTGCCTGTAGTCCCAGCTACTTGGGAGGCTGAGGCAAGAGAATCGCCTAAGCCTAGGAGTTGGAGGTTGCTGTGAGCTGTGTGACGCCAGGGCACTCTACCGAGGACGATAAAGTAGAAACTCTGTCTCTACAAAAAAGAAAAGAAAAAAGAAACCTGTGGACTCAGGCTGGTTCTGTGGTTACAAGCATGCTTTCCTGATGTGAAACTCTTTTTTTTCTTTCTAGGTCATTTTTTTTTTTTTTTTTTAGAGAAATGAGATCTTACTGTGTTGCCCATGCTGAACTTGAACTCCTGGGCTCAAGTGATCTTCTTGCCTCAGCCTCTGAGTAGCTAAGACTGCAGGCATGTACCCCGCTAAAACTTCTTCTAAGCATTGTTTTCTAATTGCAAAACCAATACATGCTCATTGTTCTTGGTGATATTTCGCCTTGTTATGTGATATTCTTCTACATCATTTAAAGGTAGCGTAGAATGTGATTATAAGAAGGTACTGTAGATGCATTTTAAATAAAGTCTTCCAGTTTTGACTTTTTACTTGTAATACCCTTTCTCTTTCTCTTTTGTTAATGGAAAATGAGAGGATCATTGCTGCCTTCCAAAATGGCAGGGAAAGAGAGCCAGGACTTTTCAGTTGCAAGTGGCAGAAATCCAGTTCACGATTTTAAGCCAAAAGAAAGAATGGTGGAGGGAGGGATTTTTAAGGTTGTATCGCTGGGTAGACTGAAGTGATGACTGGTTCCGTAGGCTCACCCAATGTCAACAGGGCACCCTCTCTTACTCTGATCAGCTGTCCCCTGCGGGTGGACTCTACCCAACTAGGAAACAGCAGGTAACTTCCTCCCAGCTTAGCAACCTTACCTCTGTTAGCCAGCCCCACCTAGACCACAAGGCAGGGAGAGAGGAAGGGAAGTCCCCCAAAAGATAAGAGACGGAGCATCATGCTAGGCAGACCAAAACAAAAGCAAAAACCATTTGCTTTAGAGAGCCATCAACTCAGCAGGGAGCGTGGCTCAAGCCTATAATTCCAGCTCTCTGGAAGGCCTAGGCAAGAGGCTTGCTTGAGCTTAGGAGTTCAAGACCAGCCTGAGCAAAAGCGAGACCCCCCCATCTCTACAGAAAACAGAAAAACTAGCCAGGCATCGTGACAGGCACCTGTAGTCCCACCTACTTGGGAAACTGAGGCAAGAGAATTGCCTGAACCCAAGAGTTTGAGGTTGCTGTGAGCTCTGATGATGCCTTGGCACTCTAAAGGGGAAACAGAGTGGGACTCTGTCTCAGGGGAAAAAAAAGAAGGAAAGGAGGGAGGGAAGGAATGAACTCCCCAAGAGAAATTTCTGGAGAAACTGTTCTGTGATCAGCATAGGCTAAGGCATGCAGGCAGAATGCAAGGGGATTAACCGTAACGCCTTGACTTTGTATGACATTACTTCCCCGTGAAAAGATTGACTTTTGCAGGCATTATCTGTTAACCCTTACAACTGCCAGTATTTATTAGCTTAATTTTGCATACGACAAAAGACGGAGCAGTATACCTCTCCCAGATACGGTGCTCTGTACTCACTAAATGTGTACAACGGACCACACTAAATGAAGGTGGAGAGAAGATCACAGAGAGGTCCCCGTCTTCAAGGGCCTCTCTGTCTAACAGAAACGCTCCCAAACTGCCAAGTCAGGGTGGTACACAGCAGGGGCCACTTAAGTGCTCCCTTCCAAGGAATGAGAGGCCCCAAGAACTGAAGATTGGAGAGCGTTCCTGAAAGAGCACCTTGCAGGATGCAGAGGGACAAAGAGGAGAGCAGACAGGCCCGGGTGGGACAATGACTGGCCATCTGTCAGACTTCCTCAGGAATCAGAGATCTGGGGGCTGGGACAGAAGGAACCCATAAGAAATCAGTAGAAGAACAATACAGTAAACTTTTAAAAACATCTAGGAATCCCTCTTGTCAATGATTTACATGTATTAAATCATTTATTTAATTCTCCCAAGTATTTTAAGAAATAAGGCCCCTTATGATGCCCATTTTACAGAGGAGGAAACTGATGCACAGAAAGGTGTGAGTAGGTTGCCACAGGTCAGAGTGACTGAGCAGAGACGCAAACCCGGTTGGAAGCCACTGGCTCCACGTGCTCTTAGCAACTATACTAAGCCGGCGATGGAGGACGTTCCACAGCCAGCTAGAAAACACCTTTGCTATAAGACCATGCTTGTGTTCTGCACCCTGGAGAAACACTTCATAAGGAGGGAGCCACCATTAACCCCAACGCAGGCTGCTCTCACACACACACACACACACACACACACACACACACACACACCCAGAACCCATGTACACAATCTTTACCAGAACCTCCACCCCAAAGTCTACTCCTACTTGAGCACTAACTCTTCAAGATGAGAAGCGCTTAAGTAAAAAGTGTTCCTCTCTCTCGCCCTCCCTTTCCCCAGTACCTTCCGACACCCATGTCTTCATGGACTCCTGCAGCTTCGCCCAATTTGGAACCCAGAGGTCCTAATAAAATGTTCTCATACCAACGTGTGAATGAATGGCAAGCCTCAAATAACTGCCTCGGTGACAAATGGCCAGCTTCCAAATAGAAGCTGGCTCAAGCCAATTTCCTTGGCCTGCTTCCCACTGCCATGTCAGGAATTAATTTGGATCATGGCTTCCCTCCCATTCTCTCTCCCTTGGTGGTGCCATTCTTCTCGTCCTCCCACTTCCATCCCCAAACTGGCCCACTCAGTCCTTTCCAGTTCAGGGGTAGCCTTTGCCAGAGGCCCCGAGGGTTAAACCCTAAAGTGGTGGCTTTAAGTTTTCTGAGTCTTTACTCCTTTGATGTCTAACTAACCCTAAGAGATGGGCATTGGGATGGCCCCACTTCCAGATCTGCCCATGGTCTCACAGCTTGTGCACTGTCCTGCACAGGCTGGATAAGCAGCCCGTCAGCAAGGGTCAAGTTCCGGGAGGAGAACCTCTCTTCCTACCATGCAAGTGACCTTCTGCTCTCGGCCATTCTACCTCCCTGCTGGTTCCTGACACGGCCTACGAACGGGCTTCTCCCCACTCTGAACTGACTCTGGCTTGTTCCTCACATCCTAAGCTGCACCACAATCACCGTCTCTTTTTGGTCCTTGACAGCACTTCCTTAGTCAGCAGAGTGCTTTAGTGTCCCCACCTGGGGGCTCCCCTACCTTCTGGACCCCCAGGTCCCCCAAAGTGTCTCTGCCTCTCCTCGCCCTTGGTGCCAGAGCCTCTGGGTTCCCCTTCCCTGTTTCTAACTGGCCTTTATGTTCCAGATCTTCCATCCTACACATCTACATCTGACTTCAGATCAGCTCCCCAGGCCGAAGCTCCCTTCCGAACTCATCAAGGGAATTTTAAAAAACATTCTCCGAGAGCAAATATTCCTTTGCATTTTTAACACGTGACAAAGGTCTAGAAATATCTCCGGGCTGCTTACTGTCTGCTTGTCCGCTGAGATCTGGTCTCAGCCCTTCTCCTGTGGGCTCCACACACCAGGCTGATCCACACCGTCCCCTTCTAAGGACCCCCTTGCCCTCAGGTTGCCAGGTGGGTTGAGCCAGGGAGAGACACAGGGGGAAGGCTGAGCTTGGAGTATTTTCCCCAGCTCCCTCCCCATGCTGTCGGTTGGCCGTGTCTGTGACTTCTTTAGGGTAGATAGATATCCCTGCTCTCGCCTTCCCTGGCCATGGTCCCCCCCCCCCCAACCCCTCATAAATGGTCCCCTTTGCAATTCCCCACCACTTTCTCCTTCACGATTTCCCTGCAGACCCTACCCGATACGCCCTCAATGGTGGAACCCAGATGTGACCGCCATTAAGGACAGGCTCTTTGGGAGCTCTGCGTATCACAACGTTTGGGGGACCATCTTCTTCTAACCAGGCCTTGGTCAGTGACAAAGCTAAATGAGGACAGGTCAGCAGCTCCGCCCCCACCCCGCCCCTTCTTCACTGGGAGACACAGGATTTGACAGACAGGCTCCCCAGGAGAAAGAGGAAACTCCCACTGCTAACCAAGTCTCAGCCCCGGGAAGGCTGGCGACTGGGCCTGACGCCTGAAATGCAAGACCTGGGGACCTTGGAGCCCACGAGGATCCTTTATTTTTTTTTTAAGATCCATTTCTGTTAACTGCCCTAAGAACGTCCTTCTTTCCACCAACACCCTTGCCTTTCGGTTCGAAGATGGGTCTGTCCCTGACATGGGGAGCTCAGACTCACACTTCCTCTGGCAGCTGTTGGTCAGCTCTCTTTGTAAATCTGCTAATGATTTTGAGTTCTGCTGCTAGACTGACATGCATCATCGGGGAAAAATGTTACATAACTGGAAATGATTAGAAGATAAGGCTGCAAGCAGCATGTTTACAAATCTCACTCTCTACCCAATTTGGGGATGGGTTTTAACAAATCAGCACTTCCTTGCTCTGACGCTAGGAAGCCTCGTAGGCATGAGAATTCACCTTCGGTGAAACCTTGGAAGGTTGGTCGGTCACAGGAGGGTACCCTCGTCCCATCAGTCAGCTAGACTTCCCCTCACACTGTCCCCACAAAAATAATTTCAAAGCTGTCCTTAGGCACATCACAGGAAAGGAAACCCAAGTGACTAACAAACATCCTAAAGGGTGCCCGGCTTGTTAGTTATCAGGAAGATGAGAAAACCACAGAGTGATTCTGAAAGGTAGGAAAAAAAATCAGACCCATGGTTGCTTCTGGTGGAACAAAGGGACAGCCTGGCAGAAATTCCCGGGGTGATGGTCCTGTTCTACATCTTTCTTTGTTTGTTTTGGTTTGGTTTTCTTGGAGACAGAGTCTCACTTTGTTGCCCTTGGTAGAGTGCTGTGAGTCATAACTCACGGCAACCTCATACTCTTGGGCTCAAGCGATCCTCTTGCCTCAGCCTCCAGAGTAGCTGAGACTACAGGTGCCCACCACAACACCAGGCTTTATTATTATTTTTTTTTAGAGACCAGGTCTCACTCTTGCTTAGGCTGATCTCTAACGAACCTGTGAGCTCAGGCAATCCACCCACCTCCACCTCCCAGAGTGCTGGGATTACAGGCGTGAGCCACTGACAGAGTTTAGGCTGCATGGGTATTTGCTTTTGTCAAAACTCCACAAATGGCCCCTAAGATGTGTGTATTTGACTGTATGCAAACTAAACCTCAAAAATAACGATAAACATTGTATTCTGGCTAATGTTCTGTATGTTGAAGTGCTTAAGATGAGGTATGCTGCTGTTCTCAACTTCTTCTGAAATGCTCCTGAAAAACTAAGCTGGACAGACAGATGGAAGGTCTGACATGTGATTTTAGACATGCGATAAAGAAACTATAATAAGGCTCGGCGCCTGTGGCTCAACGGACTAAGGCACCAGCCACATACACCTGAGTTGGCGGGTTCGAATCCAGCCCGGGCCCACCAAACAACAATGGCGGCTGCAACCAAAAAATGGCCGGGCATTGTGGCGGGTGCCTGTAGTCCCAGCTACTTGGGAGGCAGAGGCAGGAGAATCGCTTGAGCCCAGGAATTGGAGGTTGCTGTGAGCTGTGATGCCACAGCACTCTATCCAGGGTGACATCTTGAGACTCCGTCTAAAAAAAAAAAAAAAAAAAAAAGGCAGTATAATAAAATGTTAATGGCAGAATCTAGATGATGGGTATATGAGTGCACACAATAAAATTCTTGCAACTTTTCAAAGTTTTCATAATAAAATCTTAAAGAAAATTTAATTTAAAAGGTAAAGATAAAACACACACTCTCAGCCAAATGACTAAAGTTTTAAAGGCAACCATACCCCACACAGACAAGGATGTAGAACTATGGGAACCCACAGACATTGCCAGTGGGGGTGGAAAACTATTTGGTAGCATTTTCCAAAACTAAACATCTGATACGCATCCTCCGTGACTCAGCATCCTATTCCTAGGTGTATACCCCACACAGAGGAGAGCTTTTATCCACCAAAAACATGTTCAAGAATGCCCAAGTTAGCACTACTCATTGCCATATGAAACAACCCAACTATCCACCAGGAGTAGAATAAATAACAGGTGGAAATTCATTCATATGGTGACATGCTATAGATAGAGAGTGAACCACAACATGGGCGCATCTCACAACCTGCACGGTGAATGAAAGGAAGTCAGACACCCACCACCACTACCACACAGAGTCCCTCCTCTGTGCCCTGTTTACATAAAACACACAAAAAAGGGCAAAATTAATAAATGGTATAGAAGCCAAGACCATGACCAAGACCTGTCTTTGCAAGACAGTACTAACTTGGAGAGAAGATTCCTGGGATCCTGGTAAGGGTCTGTGTCCTGGTGTGGGGGGTCATTCTGAGTGTTCTCAGCTTGTGAAAATGTGGTGTGAGCATTCTTCTGTATAGATTGTATGTTAATTTTTAAAAAAAGAATGGATCTTCAGGCTCGGTGCCTGCAGCACAGTGTTTACAGTGCCAGCCACATACACACACACATACCCGAGGCTGGTGGGTTCAAACCCAGCCCAGGCCAGCTAAGCAACAATGACAACTGCAACAGAAAAATAGCCAGGCATTGTGGCAGGTGCCTGTAGTCCCAGCTACTTGAGAGAGTGAGGCAAGGGAATCGCTTAAGCTCAAGAGTTTGAGGTTGCTGTGAGCTGTGACACCATAGCACTCTACCGAGGGTGATTCTATCTCAAAAAAAAAGAAAAAGAATGGATCTTAAAGCAATTTGTAGAAATCAGGAGTTGGAGGTTATGTTTAACTGTTTACTCTTTGTTTCATGCGTATTCTTATTGTCTATTTAAATCATGATCATTAAGTAAATCTGTCACAGGACCACAGAGAACTTTGAGAGTGACTTCAAAGACCACCTGTTTAACTCCATCCTTTTACAGACGCTGAGCGTTGGGGCTTAGAGAAGTTAAAGACTGGCGCAGGTTACCTAGCCAGGGAGGACAATGACACCGCAGAGCCTGTGAACCCCAACTTCTCTCCAGGGCTAATCCTCTGCCATCTCACTATGACTGCCTGGGTTCATTGTCACCACCTGGCAAATCACATCACAGGTTCACAATACGGCACCTTCCTCTAATTACTATATAGAAAGTTTATAATGTGGGTTTTTAATTAATTAACTTTCTTTTAGGGAAAGAACATCACTATGCTGCCCAGCTGGAGTGCAGTGGCTAGTCACAGGCACCAAGACAGAGCACTAGAGTCTCAAACTCCTGGCCTCAAGTGATCCTCTTCCCTCAGCCTCTGGAGTAGCTAAGACTATGGGGTGACTGCCAGGGCACTCAGCCATGATATAGCTTTTGACAGGACATGGTAGGTTGCCAACCACAGAAATCTAACTCACACATACACATACACACAATGAAGATGTGTTAGTACCAATTGGCTCATATAACTTGGAAGTTCAAGAGAATATGACCTTTAGGTACAGAGAGATCCAAGTGCTTAAATAATATTACGTTAGCTCTGTTTTCTTTTTGTGCTAGCTTCATTCTCACGTGCTCCCCAGATATTATCAAAGACAGTCTTGGCAACTCTAAGTTTATAATCTTCCTAGCTTTAACAAGCCCAGGGGAGAAAAGTTATCTTTCCAAAATCATACAGCAAAAGGTCCTAGGGAGAAGGACGAATCCCATGGAACCAGTTGGGGCCATATGTCTATTTATGATTCACTGAAGCAAGTAGAATTCATGTCAAGGCCAAGTCCAACCAAACCAAAACCAACTCCGACCAAAACATTTATTTTCTGTTAATTCACTGCATCATTGGTCTCCCAAAGAAAAACTGAGGTGTTACCACCAGAAGAAAGTGAATAAGAGATAACAAATGAGAAATACCTACTACAGTGGATATCCTCTTGTTCCATAATTCAAGCATTATAATAGAATTCCACCACGTCAATGGGAAATGAAGGTGGCAACGTTGAACTTGAGCTTCCTGTAGGCTCACTTTCCCTCATGTTTCAGCTGATGCTCAACAGTTAATCTTGACAGAACTCAGTTGTTCCACTTAGCCATTAAGTATTACATTTAAATCAAATATGCGCTCCAGTTGAAGCCAAAAACATCCAATGATAGATGATGGAGCCAAATATAAATGTCAATTTGCCAATCTGCCTGTAAAAACGTCTTCCCAGCATTCTGGCAGAACCCTGCTGTGGGCTCTCACTCTGCAGGTGCTAACATCCCACAGGCACAGGCTGGGTCCCTCTGGAGATGAACTGAGAGCAGTGACTTGGCTGAGGATTGTCCCTGCTCTGGCAACTGGGCCTGAGGAAGCAGGAGCTGCCCAGTGTTAAAACCAACAGCCTGTGTTCAGAGGGCTGGGTGGGCTTATTTGAGGGGGTGGGGAGTAAAAATCACACTGAATTCTCACTCACTCTCTCTAGCAGGGAGCTGCACATTTTATGAATGGTGTGAACCACTCCTGGCTGTTCCTTCCTGAATTTATTTAAAGAATTTACCCTTCAAGTTTCCTGGGGTGCCCCTCCCACTCGTTCTTTGTAAGCACTCGGGGAGAGCTCATTTCTTCTGATTTTCTCTTTTTTTTAGAAGAAGGGGGAAAAAGAGGGGGATTGCAAAGGTCCCCATTTGAATCATTTTGGTTAAAGTTTGACCTTTTCATGTCGCCAATCATCTGTCACGCTGCTTTTGCAGAGATGTATAAAATGAGAAAACACAGAGCCACACCTGACCAGGCCAGATTTTTCCATGAATCCATAATTTGTTATAAAAGAATGGTATAAATTAGTTGCCTATTAAAAATGTTTTAGAATGCTAAGTTAAATTAGCCCATCACAAAAGGGCAAATACTATATGATTCCCCTTAAATGAAGTACCTAAAGTAGTCAAATTCACAGAGGCAGAAGGTAGAATGTGGTTGCCAGGGGATGGCGGTGTGGAGGAGAGAATGGGGAGTTTGTGTTGAATGGGTACAGAGTTGTAGTTTTGCAAGGTGAAAAAGGTTCCAGAGATAGATGTGGTGACAATGATATGACTGTACTTAGTAGGTGAACGGTACACTTAATAATGGCTAAGATGGTAAATTTTGTTACACGTATTTAAAAAATAAATAAAAATGGACAAAGAAAAGAAAGGTCTTAAAATAGAAACACAGATTAGAACAAGATTTACAGAAATAAAAATATCTAGGTATAAAAATGCTTTAGGCTGGGCATCATGGCTCACACCTGTAATCCTAGCAATCTATGAGGCCACGGGCAGGAGGATCCCTTGAGGTCAGGAGTCGGAGATCAGGTTGAACAAGAGTGAGATTCTGTCTCTACAAAAAGAAATAGAAAAATTAGCAGGGAATGATGGTGCACACCGGTCATCCTAGCTACTTGGGAGGCTGAGGCAGGAGGATCTCTTGAGGCCAGGAGTTTGAGGTTACGGTGAGCTAGGATGATGCCCCTGCACTCCAACCTGGCCAACAGCGAAATTTTGTCTCAAAAACAAACAAAAACTGCTTCAGAGGGGAATACACAGTTTAGAATAAAGTTGAAAGAAACAAAAACATCTTACACAATTTTAATCAGCACCTTAAAAGATGCTAATTGGATGTAAATGTTTATTGTTCTTTACCCATCACTCCTGCATCTTAGCTCAGTCTTTCCACTTCACTCTGAGCACAGGGCTGAGTTCTGAGTGCTGACAAGCCCTTGGTTCCAATCCATCCTTGGCACTGCCATCCTCCCAGCAAGCCCCTCAGAATTTCCGTCATGTGGCTGCTTCACAGTGAGAGTGACATTGCCTGTTGAGTTACCGTGGCCTGGGACACCCTTTCCAGCCAGATGCCCTTAGCTTGGTGCCTCCAGCCCTCACCTGCTGAGTGAGCATATTCAAAGTACTAACCACAGGGAGGGCCAACTAAATTAGAGAGTGCAGATAAAGTGCTCACTTAGCACACTGTACCGTGTGAAGGAAGAGACCGCGACAGGTGTCATTAACAATCCCCCAGCCTCTTGTGACACCTGGCTCAGCTTTCTCAGTTTCTTGTCTCCGCTGCTCACCGCAACCACATCGGAGCTTCACCTGGTCAGATGTCACTGGTCTGGAGTGGGCAGGGCACCGCTGTCCAGTTATGGTTCCCAATGTGTGGCCAGGATTAGAAATGGCCTTTCTTTGTCTTGGAAGAAAATTACCCCCAAACAGTTAAACTCATCTTGCCATGGATAGAGATGTACCCTGACTTCATCTTGCAGCTCCTAAAACACAAAGAGCTGACTGCGCGTGTGGCCCACAGACACCTTCGTTCTGACCCCACTGAAGGTTCTTGTGCCACCAACTCAGTACCCTCGTCGAGCTCCACTTCCTCATCTTAGCAACACCTTTTATGCATCAAATCCTATGGATCGCTCATTAGGGGGGCAAGCTCATGCAATGGTTGAAAACACTGGTTTTTTGCCAAGAATCTCTTTGAAAGGTCAAACTTTCCTTTTCCCTGGGACACTAAAATAGAACAACTGTGCCCCCAAAGTCCTTGTAAGCAGAGGATCCACTACCTGCATACTTATACTGCCCTTAGCTCAACTACACAGAGCTCCTCAACGCCAGCCCCGCACCCACTGCAGCCGCCACAGGGAAAGACACCAGCCTCTTCTGGAAAGAGAGCCAGTGGCTCTTGGGTGAACTGGTTCAGACAGTCTATCATCTTACCCCATCCAGAGGGCCCCACGTGGGCCTCAGGATTGCCCACTACTATACAGGAAGTTCATTCTGCCCTTGGCCAGCCATGCAGAACTCCTAGAGCAAAAGGCACCAGGAACCCAGAACCCCTTGCTGTTTTCCAGTGGGGGAGGGGAGTTCCTCCATCTCAATCTCAAGGAGAACCCAAATTTTACAAATTGGCATCAGAGTTTAGTTAGGGAAATATCTCTTTTCCTTCTCTACTTTTTTGCACGTTTTACTGTTTAATGAAATACAGTAGCACCTCTGTAAGTTGATCACCCAAGGGACTGAAACAGATTGATCAACATACAGAAGTGGTCAACATAAGGAACTAGGCTACTGTACTTACAAATACATGTGGTGCGTGCCCAGTCTATGAAAATTAGGTCAACTTAAGGAGGTGGTCAATGTAGGGAGGCGGTCAGGAGGTTCTGCTGAATTTATGAATACTTCTAGTATTCATAAGAGAAGAATTTATGAATACTTCTCTTTCATAATGTATTGTTTTTCTGATTAGAATATTCATACATGTTATCTGAAGGAAATTGGAGAAGGAGGCTCACAGGAGAAAGTTCAAAAAAGGAACTACACATTTCCTTAATCCCTTCTCCCGGCAATAACTATCATTAGCATTTTGATGACTCTTCTTCCAGACTTTCTTTTATGCACACACTCTCACACACGTTTCCCCCTACATGCAAATTTAGAATGTTATTGTATGTGTTATTTTGCAGCCTTTACTTAATATATTATGAACTGATCTTTTTTAAAGAAAAAAATTTGCCTATTCTGCTTAGTCAGTGAAAACGCAAGATAATAAAAACAATTTTAAGTATTATAATGGTTGAAAAATGAGAAACTCTTCACTGAATAAAAAAGATGGTTATATTGATAAAGCCAGGATCCAGCCAATACTATTAGTTGGGGCCCAGGACAGCCCTGTTGGCACATTTAGTCAAAGACTCCAGGGAGCCCCCCACTAACCCCAGACTCTCTCTCACTTGCCCTCTGACCTCATTCTGAGCCCTTTGCTCTGAGGCTACCTGCTGTGTGGCCTTACAAGTTATTCTCAACTAGTCTAAGTTAAGTCTTTTGGCTTCTCTCAGTGGCTCACTCCTATAATCCTTACACTCTGGGAGGCTGAGGCAGGTGGATTGCTTGAGCTCAGAAGCTTGAGAGTGGTCTCAGCAAGAGCAAGACTCAGTCTCTACGAAAAAGAGAAAAATTGTGGTAGGTGCCTGTAGTCCCTGCTACTTGGGAGGCTGAGGCAGGAAGATCGCTTTGAACCCAGGAGTTTGAGGTTGCTATAAGCTAGGCTGAGCCCATGGCACTCTAGGCTGGGCAGCAGAGTGAGACGCTGTCTCAAAAAACAAACAAAAAACCTCAAGTCTTGGTGGCGCCTGTGGCTCAGAGGAGTAGGGCACCGGGCCCCATATGCCAGAGGTGGCAGGTTCAAACCCAGCCCCGGCCAAAAAAAAAAAAAACAAACCCTCAAGTCTTTTGTCTAGATTTGTCTATTTCTAACTTGCTTAAAGTTCTATCTTTAAACTTGAATCTTCTCATAGCTAAAGAAAAACATGAAGAAAAGCCAATCACTTGTGGGCGTCAAAAGAGTTAGAAGACAGTGGGATCCAAGGGCAGGTTAGGGAGCCTGGAAGTGACATGGGGGTTATCCCAGCACATCACCCTCTCTGTGACCCTCCAAAAGAGTCATCCAGCACAGGTACTTGTGCAAAAACACAGCAATGGTTATTTTTAATATCAAGAAGAAAAAGGAAAGAAAGAAAAAAATCAGAAACACTTTAAATATCCCTCAAATAAGAATAGAAAATAAACTACGCTATATCCAACTATAGAATACTATGCAGTTTTTATAAATAACCACTGACAGACAAGTGCTAACAAGAAAATATCTTCAAGATATGTTATTGAGTGGGGGGGAGAATAAATTATCTGTTATTTTATTTATTTAAAAGTTGAACTAACCCCACAAATCATCAGAGTGTGTTTCCGCAAGGGGCCTGGAGTGGTGGGTGTCAGAATAATTCTGGGTTTCTCAACCTGTTTTCATTATTGCCTTGTCTAAAGAAGCTTTTAAGATATGTCTGTCCTAATCACTTCCCCACTACCATAAAATTTTAATCCCACAGACAAGCCTCATACACGCATCTGGTGATGCCCTGTGGCCCCGCCAGACCTAGGATACTTCTGCCATCCAAGAACCAGTTACCTCTCCCTTTGGGGCAATACCACCCCTACAGAGGATGCTTTAATTTCTTTATTACTTGTATGATTAAAAATTAATAAAACAACACACACAATTTTTAACTAATAATTTTTTTTTTTTAATCAGCACAATGTGAAACCTACAGACAATATCTCTCCCATAAAACTCTCCATGGGCTGAACCTGCCAGTGAGGCCTGGAGGGGGTTAATGGAAATACAAGCACAGACCTTAGCCATGCTCAAGTTTATGTTATGTTTATACCGAAACATGCGATGAACGGGCATTGTGCCTGAGGCTGCAACCTCATCTCAGATATTGTCCAGGGTGTGCTTAGAGTCACTTGGTGTTTTCTATTCCTTGAGAGCACCGATGACTCCACGGCTGCCTTCACTAAATCTGGGGAGAGAGGGAAGGAGAAAGGGAGGGATTGTCTGGCCTCCTGGTTTTCCTCCCAGCTGTGGCTGCTCCTTCTCCTTTGTGGTTAAGTTCCCCCACCCAGTCCTCTCACCTTGGGGTACCTCTGAGCCCCGTCCCTGGGCTTCTTTCCCGTCCATCCCACTCCCTAGGTGATCTCATCCAGTATGGCAGCTTGAAGACCGCTATGATGCCTTCAATTTTTTTTTGAGACAGGGTCTCACTCTATTGTCCAGGCTGGAGTAAAGTCATGTCATCATAGCTCACAGCAACCACAAACTCCTGCACTCGAGAGACCCTCCCACCTCAGCCTCCCAAGGAATTGGGTTGACAGGTACACACTAGCATCTGCCTCTGACTTTTCTATTCTTTGGTTTAGAGATAGTGGAACTCCTGGCCTCAAGCAATCCTCCCTATTCAGCCTCCCAGAGTGCTAGGATTACAGGTATGAGCCACCATAACTGACTGTGACTTCAAATTTATATCTCCTTGAATAAATAGTCCTCTTTCCAAATGCCTATTCAACACTGTTCCTTAAACATCTATAGAATCTCAAACTCAACCTGCCCTAAACAAACTCTTCATCTTTCCCCAAACCTGCTTCTTTCAGTCCTTCCCATCTCATTCAAAACAGGTTCTTTCCTTCTACCTGCTATGTCTATGTCTTTGGAACCATCTTTGAGATATTTCTCAGATTTTCAACTTATGGCCAAATCCCATTGTTCAGACCTTCAAAATACCTCCAAAATCCAGTGGTGTCAGCCACGCAACATCTACAACTCTGATCAAAGCCAAGGTCACCTCTCACATGTATCATTGCTGGAATCTCTTCACTTGTTTCCCTCCTTCCATCTTTCCCTCCCCCATGATGCCTTCTCAACAAAGCAGCAGGCTGATCTTTGCAAACATTAAGCCAGGTCGAGTCGCACCTCTGCTTCACATCCCCTCTGAGGACTCCCCCGCGCTCAGAGGAAGCATCAGGTCCTCACAGGAGTCTCCAAGGCCCTCATGTCCTGGGGCCCTATCCACTGCTCAGCCTAGTCACCTCTCTGCCCCCATCTTCAATATCCCCATGTCACACTCATTGTGCCCTAGGGACCCTGACCTCTCCAGGAATGTTCAAGCCTCAGGGTCTTTGCAAATGCTGCTCTCCCTGCCTTCTGGTTAGAATCCTCTTCTAGAAACACACACACTTACCCCCTCACATCCTCCAGGGCTTGGCTCAGATGTTTTCTCTTAATGAGATCTTCTCTGCACATCCTATTTGTACAAGTCACCAGGCAGTTTACTTAGTTTTATTTGCTATCTGTCACCCCCATCTAAAATGTAAACTCTACAAAGGCAGAAGTGTCTGTCAGTTTTGTTCCCTACTACGTCTCCAGCTTCCTGAGTTGTGCCTTGTACACAGCCAGCGCTCAATGAGTGCTTGTTCAAAGAATGAACCCCTCACCTTGTTCATGTGCCAAAAGATTCCAGTGAGAAAGGAAGCAGCCTTGTAACCTTACATCTTATGCCCAGCACCTCTGTCACACACGCACACCCAATACCACTGCAGGTCCCTGAACAACTCAAAGGCCAGCTGGTAGTTTCTGTGGCTGAGCCAGCAAACCGTTTTCTAAGCTCAGCAATTTGCCTACAGCCCAGCTAAGAGCAAAAGTCCTTCTAGCTCCCAGGCACCATCTTTCTCTGTAGCTTTACCCAAACCACAAGGAATCCATGATCCATCAAGCTCTGAGTTCCATTCATGCAATCTCTGAAACTTCCTTCCCTTAAGTCAGAATCTTTTCCTCTTCTGGTTTGGAAGAAAACCAGAGGTGTTAAAACCGAACATCTTGACCGAATTTCCTCTAGGCAAGCCTTCCCTGGGCTTACTCACTCCAACACACCAGCCCCTCCTGCCAGACCCAGTCGGAGCCAGACTTCTCAGTAACTTGGTCCAAGCAGGGTTCCAGCAGTGAACCCGGAACCCAACTCACAGCTGGCTCTGTGCCTGTCACCAAGAATCGTTAACAACAGTTCCTTAAATCAGGCCCTCTGGTAGCAAATGAGGAACCCCAATTTAGCAGGAAATCAGTTTTCCTTAAAGCGTCTCTGAAGTTTGTGGAGACAAGAGGAATCTCTGCTGCTTGAGTAATAGGAAAGGCCACCTGTAACTTTTATAGAACTTCTTCTGGACTTGAAAATTTTAAGAGGTTAGAGAGGGGAAAAAAATCTCCATAATGAATGAAGTCCAACTACAGAAGGGTTCATTTCCCATCTCCTTAAATAAGTATGGCCAGATGGTTCTGATCTGCCACAAATACCCCAGTCCCTGCAAGGAAGGGCTGAGGCAGTGGAGAGCACTGGTACCAAGGAGTGCTGGAACCTCTGGATGGCTGTGTGTCCTGAGCAAGTTCCTTAACCTCTCTGAGCCTTCACTGTCTTTATCTAAGAAATGGAATTCACCTTGCCAGCCTATTGAGATTAAGTGAGAGACTCTACATGAAAGCCCCCTGTAACCCTTATAGGACTAAATATGTGAAGTCTTATCAAATATATTAAATGTCTTATGTTCAAAACTCTATGAGGGCCACCAGGAACAAGCATAAGGAGAAATAAGAGACAGTCATCACCTCTGCCTTCAAGAAGCTTCACAGCTGGGAAAGTAATACGCACAGGGTGGAGAAGACATAGTATTTACAAAAAAACAACAGAGCAAGAAAAGCACACGCCTCCATCTGCCACTTTCCCCCCAGCGTCCCCTGGGTCTGCTTGTATGGATTCTAATATCTGCCTGACTATCAATCTGGCTACTTCCTGCACTGCGAAAAGTCCCCAAAGCTGTCTTTAAACTAAGTCTCTAAATCCAAGCCAGATGGGATGACACGCCATCACGGCCCATGTTCCTCTTCCTCCTCTGGTCCAGTCCTGGCTGACTTCACCCCGCTGCCCACAGTCAGTGCCATCAACCCCCTTCCTCTGCAACTTGTCCCAGCCTGCTCAAGGGTGCCCCAGGCGATATCCAATCACCCTGTTCACCTCAAGCACGGCACTATACTATACGCTTTCCTACTCTCTGCTGTGCCCCCAAGCCAGCTGAAGAAAAAGGAAGGAAGAAAGGAGAAGGGAATTTAAATGCAACAATTAGATAAAGGAGAAAAGAGGAAGCCAAAAGAAAAAACAATGGAAAGGGAGAAAATCAAAGGAAAAATGAGGAACGTAAATAACTATCATTTGACATCTGACTTTGCAGCTTAGGAAGGGCTTAAACTCACATTCCATGATTTATACCTCTCGCGACACTCTGCAGGGCTGAGTAAGCAAGAAAGGGAATTTTATACCCATTTAGGAAGGGAGTAAATTGAGGTTTAACAACATCTCACAAATGCACCCAGAGTCAGCAAGGGCGTGCCTGCCTTCCCGTTTCACAAGAGCTTCCTCTGCTACAGTAACCCCTGAAACCTCAACACGGACCAAAGACAGCGGGAGATGGAAAAAGAAGTGGACAGTGCTACTCATAGCTGCCAAAATGTGGAGACAACCCACGTGCCCATCGACTGACGAAGGGAGCACTGAGCATCCCCTGTGGAACATGACCTGGATGTGAACAGGAGTGAGCACCGATACCTGCGGTTCTGCAAAGAACCTCAGAGGCACCAGACACAGAGGCCACATGTTCTGATTCCACTTCTAGAAATACCTAGAACAGATGAATCCATAGAGATGGAAAATAGATGAGAGGCTGCCAGAGCCTGAGGATGGGATGGGGGGATGGGGGTAGCCACCTACCAGGAACGGGAGCAGAGAGAATGGGGGGTGACCACCCACTGGGAATGGGGGGGTGACTGCTTACTGAGCAAGGGAGGGGGAAATGGGGGTGACCACTTACTGGGCATATGGGGGATTGGGAGAGTGATCGCTTACTGGGCACGGGAGGGGGAGAATGGGGGTGACTGCTTACTGGGCATGGGAGGAAGAATGGGGGTGATCGCTTATTAGGCATGGGAAGGAGGAGAAAGGGGGCTGACCGCTTAACAAGCCCAGGGTTTCTCTCTAGGGTGATGCAAATCTGGAACTAGATAGTGGACACAGCTGCACTGCACTGCAAATGTATTAAATGCCGCTGAATTGTATTTTTTTAAATGGCAAACTTTATGTTTTGTGAGTTCTACCACAATTTTTTAAACAGCAGGGGTAAGGGAAGATGGAGAGAAACATGAAAAGAAAACTGGACACCAAGTAGGAGGCGTGGGGGAGACTCCCAGGCAAGTCACGAGCTTCCCCAAATCAGGGGCCGGGGGAGCTCAGAGCTGTGAAAGGAGACCCTCTCTCCTCTTCCACTATGGACGTAACAGGACGCTGGTCTGCCCATTGTGAGGGCTGAAGACCCAAATAAAGGCCCAGCAGCAGCCTTGAAAACAGGGCAGTGGGCAGTGAGCAGGGAAGGTGGAGGGCTGGGGATGCCAACACGCCCACAGCAAAGCCAGCTGATCTCACTGGGAAATGCTCCCCCGCCACGTGCTTATCCGTCCTTTGTACCGAGTGAATCATTCATCCCTCAAATATGAATCAGTGAATAATGTGAGTAGCTGCCCACCTCTGGGGTGTTCAGGACACTGTAGTGACAGCGTCCCTGGCCTCATTAAGTGAACCCTCCTGTGAGGAAAGGCGTTCAGACTCATTGGCTGCTGTGACTTAGCTTAATATCATCTGTGGCTCAGTCCAACAGGTGTAAACAAAAACTAATAAAGGAGGCTTTTGTCTCTGATTTTTAACACATGTTAATCACATTTGGTGCCTGGGTAGAGATCAGGGATGTGAAAAGGACACTGTCTGTCGAACCAACAGTCAGTGGCCTGGCAGGGTGAGCTCTAGGTAGAAACCTGATGTGGAAAACCAGCTATTTTAATTAAAAATTGTAAATTGAGGCCCTGCCTAAGGAATTTGACTTCATGCCCTTGTGTCCAAAAGACCTGCCTGGAGGGGCCAGTACCCGACACACACTCTGCCCTCCGGAGCTCACGTTTAATGTGGGAGACGCAGATCAAGGAGGTAAATGAGTGTGGAGTGCGTAGCCTGTTAGCTAGGACTATGTGTTAGGAACAACAATAGGACACACAGAGTGTCCCTGGGTTTTTAAAGAACTATGTCAGTAGGCGGCTGGCCCAGATCAGGGTTAGGGCCTGTGTCAGTCTGCCTGGCTGCCGTAACAAAGCCCCACAGTCTGGGGGCCTTAAATAAAGGAAACTTCCCTCCTCACCTCTCTGCCGGCTGCATGTCCAAGATGAAGGTTTCTTCTGAGGTCTCCCCCGCCCCAGCCTGCGGAAGGCTGCCTTCTCCCTATGTCTGTGTGCATCTGTGCCCTGATTTCCCTTTCTTATAAGGACACTAGTCATGCTGGGTGGGGGCCCATCCAAATGTGGTCACACTCTGAGGATCTGGGGGTTAGAACTTCAACATATGAATGGAGGGGACCCAACTCAGCCCGTCACAGGCCCTGGGCACTCCCACAGCTCCAGACCACCCTGGGCTCCTCACTGAGCTGGGTGCACCTCCCTGACCACGAGCCCTGCAGCCACAGGGACCCCTGAGTCCTGTCTGCTCTGTCTCCTTCTCAGCTGCATCCCAGGCCTGAGAACACACCTGGAGCCTTAGAACAGCTCCATCAAAGACAGGAGGAAAGGCTGGAGGAAGCCAGGAGGCCGATGGAGCGCTCACTGCAAACCATTAAAGCTGGTCTGGGCCCAGAATTCCAGCAACTTTTCTAGAAAATCTCCTGAGCAGTGGACGGTGTCAGAAACAACTTCAATGGGGCCAGTGGAGAAAGAACAACCCCAGCACAGAGGTGAGGGGTTAGGCCCGACCTCCTGGGAGAGTTGGCACCACTGCATCCTCACGCACCAGACTCCCCCCAGCTCTTCTCTCAGCACGGCCTCTGGGAACAGCACTGCATTCTGTCACCAGTTCACCTGTGAACTTCAAAGCACATTCACATCCACCTTCACCTTCAAAATCCTTCCAGTTACTCCAAGAGACAGGAGAACATCATTCCTTTGACAGACGAAGAAACTGAAGGTCTGAGATGTTACGTGACTTCCACAAAATCGAAGGGCCAATAATGGTGTGTGTGGAGGGGACGTGGGGGATCCCAGAGCCCTGCAGCAGCCCCACGGAGGAGCAGTGGAAGGGCACGTCCATTCCCAGCAATGCCTGCTCCTCGTCCGGGACCTGCCCTCCCTGGTGTCCTCACCCAAGCCTCGAAGGGCCTTACTCTCTAGCACCCAGGGGCCTTCCCTTGATGTGCAGACCTCTGAGCTGACCTGGCTACACCCTTTTCAACCTTAGCCTTCCACGACCTCACCACAAGGGTGTTTGTGACTTTTCCGAGAAAGGTTGTTTAGGCCATGAGCCAAAATCAGAAAAGATGTGCCCCATTCTCCAAGGCAAACTCTTGCTGTACTTTCTTTGATTCACCCATCCATTCCATCCAACCATCCACACATCAAACACCAAATGAGCCAGATTTCAGAGGTACCATGCACAGGCCAGGCCAGAGCAGTTACAGGCGCTAATGAAGCAGGTGTCCTGGCCCTAAGGTGCTCTGAGTAGAGTGAAGGGAACAGTCAAACAAACAAGCCATCCCAGTCCCAACATGGTAGGCGCCATCCAGAGGGAGGTCCCATGGAAGTCAGGGGAAGAAAAGACTCGGGTTCAAAGGCCATACAGAGGAAGATGTCCCTGGGCTGGGATTATCATTCCCTAGGCAGGGATGAGAAGGAAGGGTCTGCAGACACAGGCAGTGGCTGTGCTAGGGCACAAAGGTGTCAAGGTGCCTGGGTCCTTGGCTCAGTGGACACCCAAGAGATAGTCACCAAGGACCAGGTTAACGGAGAACATGTCCCCTCCTAGGGAAGTGTGAGTTACCTTCAAACGCCACCCTCCAGTCTTCCTAGATGCAGGACTGCTCCTCCTCTCCTACCCCACAAATCACAGAAAGCCAAGTACAGGTGAATATGTGATCAATCATGTCAGCTGCCTGTCTGCACCGTAACCCTTTCCAACTTGGCCACATCTCACACTGGTCCTCATTTGCAAGAGACTTGCAGCTGTAGCTGAATATATATATAGTCCTGATGATTTGCAGTGAAGCATAATTTACACCTTCTACTGCTTCTCAGAGAATTCATTTCCCAAGACTAATAATAAAGCAGACCAGGCAGCCAGAGTAACAAAGCACCCCAAAGGCTGAGCATGGAGGCTCACGCTTGCAATCCTAGCGCTCTGACAGGCTGAGGCAGGAGGACCCCTAAGCTCAGGAGCTCAAGACTAGCCTGAGCCAAAGCAAGACCCCATCTCTACTAAAAACAGAAAAATTAGCCAGGCATTGTGGTGGGATCCTTCATCCCAGCTATAGGCATGAAGATTGCTAGAGTGCAAGAGTTGGAGGAGCTGCGAGTTAGGCTGACTCCATGGCACTCTAGCCTGGGCAACAGAGTGAGCCTCTGTCTCAAAAGAAAAAAAAAACCCAACCCCCCCGGCACACAATTCGGAAACAAAGCAGAACAGCGCTGGTGGCACAGGGCAAAGGGGACGGGCAGAGAGGAATGTCAGCATTTAACATGTTGTAACACTGGGTTTTCAAACTAGGTCAGAGCTAGAGAGAGTGACGCAGAGCTCCCGTCACAGTCCCCTGGGGTGTATGTAGCAAGAAGGGCGGATACCATATACAGGCCCCCTAAAGTGAGCAGAGGTGAATACCAGGACTTCAGATGGGAGACTCCAGGCAAGCGCCACTGCCCACCTCCCATGCACATCCCAACATCATAGGCTTGTTGTGCCAGGGGCAAAGGGCTCCGTGTCCACCAATGCCTAGGCAGGCCCCATTCCCCACATCGTCCCCTCTGGTAGGGTTCCTTGTCCCCAACACACTCAGCAGGGCTCTACACAGGACTTCCTGTGTAGGTGAGGAAGGAACCTGGCTTCATTTTCACTTTGGCTGTTTCTCCTGGTGAGGCAGAGGAAGCCCGTCTGAAATTCTAAACCCTCAGGATCTTGGCAGCCACACCCACTACCGAACTCCTTATAGGCACACACAGAGCCGTCTGTCTCCTCCAGCCCCTCGAACATCCCTGAAGCCCAGCACCCAGCTTCTGGATCCCACATTCCTAGTCAGCATGCATCAGGAATCCAGCCAGAGGGACAGCAGACCTTTGAAAGAGACTCACCACCACCATCACCACCATCACTCTTTTATTTTCCACTGAAGATGAAAAACTGCTTTCTTTTCAAAGTAGGGAATTATACAGGAAGGCCTTCTCTGCCCTCTTCCTGGGGTGGGCTGTCAGGAGTCCAATGTGGGGAGTTTTTCCATGTTCCCTGGGTAACAGAGGGAACTGGAGAAAGGGATGAGCAGAAAGCCGTGCCAGTGACACTCTAAAAGAACCGATGACAGGGTCAGGGCAGAGGGGTCCTCGGGCACAGGTGCGACTTGGAAAACTGCAGCCAGCTGGCTGAAAAATCAATGTCCCCTCTGCCCCATCTCAGGGCATATCAACTTGAAAACATCCACAGGACCTGTGATCCCAAATGCAAAGAGAGCATTTCCCCTCATACTAAACAGGGACATATTTTAAGGTCCCTAGATACAATCTGCTACAGAAAAAAAAAATCTGTGTTACAGGTGGGTTTATCTGTCACCTATTCCAAAATAAGAGTCTTCTCAACTGTTGTTAAGATTCTAATCTTGGTCATATTTTAGCATACACAGAAAAGAACCAGATAAGAGGAAATTGAGACAGTGAAAAGGAATTTCTGGTTTAAGTGCGTAATCCAAATACACCAGGACAAACTTAAAACCCATAGAAGGGCCCCAACTTCCTTGGGCAGGTCCAATGATTAAGCTAAAAACAGATAAAAAGGGACTCAGAAGAACCAGGATTGAAACTACCTTAATAACAAAGTCACCATTAAAAATGGTGACTAAATGCCTGGAAGGTCTCTCAAAGAAGCAAGTTTCTTTTACTACGAAAAAGCAAACAGTAGTGACCAGCTCTCAATGTAGTAGCAATCGTCCTACTGAGCATGGGTGTCAAGCTCTCTGCACAGCATTTATATTACAGGACACAGTTCTAACTTCTACAACAATCCTCTGATGTGGGCTTCTTCCCATTTAAAGACACAGAGACTGAGGTCCAAGGAAAGGTAAGCAACATGCCCGAAGTCTCATACAACCAGCATCCAAACCCAGGTCTGCTCAGCTGTAAACACCGCGGGCCTCATCACCGCAAAACCCCTCCTCCTTTGAGATGCCCATTCTAAGAGTGCCCCAGAAATCAGTCCCAAGGCAGGCTGATTTCCTCAATGCCTGTTTTTCTCTCCAGCAGGAAATAATAATGGTTTGCTGCCCTATATATACAAGGTGACTTCATGGAATCTGAGTTATTTGCCCTGCGGCGAGGATGTTCTGCTTTGAGTCATGCACACTCTCCTCCCTAATCCGTCTAGTTACCCACAGTTTGCATGTATAAGATGCCTGGATGAGGAACAGAGATTCTGTAAGAGTGTCACTCTGCAAACTCTTTGTTGTTTTTTTTTTCTCCAAGTGAAGCCAAATAACTATCATGGGTAGTCAAACTCAGAATCCTGCATGCATCAGCACCATAGTGGAGACGAGTGAACTATAGTCCTTTTTTGAATCCTCTGCTGTGCACTAAGGGCTCAGCCTCTGCAGATCAGAGCCCCAATCCTTAACCTTAGAGAATCCATAATGTACAAAAGAATTTCACCGCAGCAGAGTGAGGGCTAAGAGGTCCAGAAGAAGACTGTAGGGGGGTATGTATCAGCAGAACCTTCCCAAGAGATCAACACTCAAAGCCAAGAAATGAGAACAAGGTAATCTGGCCAAAAAGAAAAGAAAAGGGACAATAGCAAAAAAAGGCAACCCAGTTAAAAATGGGCAAAGATGGCTTGGCACCCGTAGCACAGTGGTTATGGCACCAGCCACATACACTGAGGCTGGCAGGTTCGAACCCAGCCCGGCCCAGCAAAGCAATAAAGACAACTGCAACAGAAAAACAGCCAGGCATTGTGACGGGCACCTGTAGTCCCAGCTACTTGGGAGGCTAAGGCAAGAGAATCGCGTAAGCCCAAGAGCTGGAGGTTACTATGAGCTCTGACACCACGGCTCTCTACCGAGGGCAACGTAGTGAGACTCTGTCTCAAAAAAATAAATTAATTAATTAAATAAAAAATAAAAATGGGCAAAGCACTCAAATAGATATTTCTCCAAAGAGGATATACAACCAGCCAACAAGCTCGTGAAAAGATACTGAACATGATTAAACATCAAGGAAATGCATCCAAACCACAGGGAGATGCCCTTTCCCATGGTCATGACTAAAAAGACAAATAGTAACAAGTGCTGGTGAGGATAGAAACCAAAGCCTTCCTACGCAGCTGGTGGGGTTGCAAAATGGTACCACCACTTCAGAAAACAGATCAAATTGTTAAACATAGAGCTACCTTGTGCTGAAAATATACACTCAAGAGAACTAAAATCACATATCCACACAAAACCTGGTAGATTAAGTGTTCACAGGAGCAATAGTCACAACGGCCAAAAGGAGAAACAACCCAAAAGTTCATCAACTGAGGAGTGGGTGCGCCAAATATGGTCTATCCACACACTAGAACATTATTCAGCCACAAAAACAAATGAAGTGCTGACACGTTTCATAGGAATGGATCTGGAGAACATTATGCTAAGTAAAAGAAGCCAGACACAAAAGGCCCATATTATATAATTCCCTTTATGTGAAATGTCCAGAATAGGCAAATCAGTAGAGCCAGAAGGCAGGTTAGTGACTGCCTTAGGCTGGGGTGGTTGGGGTGGGGGACAAGAAGTGACTGCTAATGAGAACAGGTTGCTTTGGGGGTGATGAAAAGGTTCTAAAATTAATCATAGTAACAGGTGCACAACTCCATAAATAACCTTTAAAAAATGGACTTGAACACTTGTAATATATTTCAAGAGAACTGTCAGAAAGAGAAAAAAAAAAGGAGTGGTTAAGAGGATAGAAAGGAAGGTCACTTCAGGGAGAGAAACGCACAAGGAGACAGAAGCAAGAGAAAGCAAAGTTGAGTTTGATGAAAACATTTCAGATTGTATATGAAACCAGCACATTGTACCCCATGATTGTGTTCATGTACACAGTATGATTTAATAAAAAAAGAAAGCAAAGTTGAATCCAAGAATTAGGTAGTGGGTCTGACGGTGGTGTGCATGCAAAGAAATGGGTAAAATTACAGCTGGGGAGGTGAGGGTTGGCAGGTCTGGAACGGTCTTGCACACGAAGCGAAGGCATGTTATATCGTTAAGGCGATGAAAAATCTTGAACAGAATTCTGTGATCAGACTGGCTAGAAAAAAAATCACCGCAGTGTGACTACGGAGGATGGCTGTCACCAGGGGCCACAGGAGAAATCCAGGGAGCAGAAGAGAGAGACTCAGTTCTGAGCAGCAAAGAACTGAGGGGTCCATCCAGGGACTGTGGGAGACGCTGCCTGTGTGGCACCATAACCGTCTGCTGTTTACAGCCCTAGAACACAGGCCCAGGATTAGATTCTGGGTCCCTCTGCGATAGTTTCAAAAGGGATTTTCCATCAAGCCTCTTGAAACCTTTCCTTCACCCCAGGAACAGGCAAAAAAGCAGATATGTTTAAGCCTCTTGAATTTCACTGCTCCCAATAAACAGCCTTTTCCTCATTATAAGAAGAGCCTCTTCTGGGGGTGTCCAGGCAGCCAGAGGCCCATCATACTCAGGTCAGAAGCAATTAAGACTAATTAGCCCAGCCCAAGCAGCAGCAGCCATTACGTACAAGTTTCAAGCAGACTAGCAAACACCACAGCGTGACTGGCTTCTAGCCTATACCCTAGAAACCCCCAAGAACACACTATCCCTTCTTGCACGCAGCTCCAAGTGTGGTCCCAACATCAGCAGCAGCCCCTGGGAGCTTGCCAAGAATGCAGAATCTCAGGTGCCACCCCAGACCTACTGAATCCAAATCTGCATTAAATTAAGAGGCCCAGGTGATCTGCACCTTGACCTCAGGGCTGCAAGTGGACAGCCTGGACCTCAGAAGAGCCGTGTAAAAGGGTGTCCCCACCCCAGCAGCCCCCCCATGGAAACTCCAATGAACAGGCAGCCTTTGCATTCACGTATGATCACTAGAGCATACAAGACTCATTTACAGAGTGTGTCCAGGGACTCTCACAGGAGCCCGATGAAACTTATAAAGATTTCACAACTTGCCTTGAGTCACACAGGTGGAGGGGTGCGGGAGGCTCCCCATTCGTGAACATGTTACAGGGGTGTCTAACCCATGGCCCGTGGGCTGCAAGCAGATTTCATGAGGACTTTTTCGTTTATCCGTGGGGGCGAATATCACGAAAATTATGCAGGGACCTTTTGGTTTTTGTTAGTGTTTGTGTATTTAATGTGTAGCCCAAGACAACGCTTCTTCTAATACAGCGCAGAGAAGCCAAAAGGTTCTCTGTGGACACCTCTGGGGTGGCAGCAGGGCTCTCAGGCCAGTCCACAAGCCAAACCACAGCGTGGACTGATAAACGGCGTCCAGACGCAGAGGCCAAAGCCGGCTGCACGTCCTCTCTAACATCGTTGGTATCCGTGAGACCATCCAGGGCTCCCTCTCTGCCGTCATGGCTCACACTACGGTCTAGACCAGCAGTTGTCAACCTGTACGTCGCGACCCCTTTGGGGATCAAATGACCCTTTCACAGGGGTCGCCTAAGACCATCCTGCCATATCAGATACCATACCATATCAGATATTTACATTATGATTCATAACAGTAGCAAAATTATAGTTATGAAGTAGCAACCAAAATAATTTTATGGTTGGGGGTCACCACAATATGAGGAACTGTCTTAAAGGGAAGGTTGAGAACCACTGGTCTAGACCTGGCCCCAGGAAGGTCTTGCTGAACCTTACCTCCACCCTATGATCAAGGGACCCCCCCCATAGTCAAACAGGAACACCAGCCACCTTATCCCTCTTCAGATTAAATGTACTCAAAGAAAGGTCTAAATCCCAAACCTCTGTTCTTTCCATGACTCTGTGTAGACTCATAGAATCCACTTTAAAAAAAAAAAAAAAAATAAAGGGTGGCGCCTGTGGCTCAGCGAGTAGGGTGCTGATCCCATATACCAAGGGCTGCGGGTTCAAACCCAGTCCTGGCCGAACTGCATCAAAAATTAGCTGGGCACTGTGGCGGGCGCCTGTAGTCCCAGCTACTTGGGAGGCTGAGGCAAGATAATCGCTCGAGCCAAAGAGCTGGAGGTTGCTGTGAGCTGTGATTTCAGATAATCGCTCGAGCCAAAGAGCTGGAGGTTGCTGTGAGCTGTGATTTCACAGCACTCCACCGAGTGCAATAGAGTGAGACTCTGTCTCCACAAAAAAAATTAAAAAAATAAAGAAAGAAAACGAAATCCAGCCTAATTCCAAGATTTAACATATCTTGCAGACAAACTTAAAAACCCTTAAGGGTACTCAAATGCCTTGCTACTCAAATCATGACCCAAAGACCAGCAGCAGAAAGGGCCTCGCTTGAGAGTTAGCTGGAAATCCAGAATCTCAGGTGGTATAATATGAAATATATTTGGTCTTCATCCCCAATTCCTGGCACATAACTCATAAAACCCTTGAGATTTCCTCAGCGATAGAAAGTGTCTTTTGTTTTTCATAATGAGCTCCTCTGATCACACCTGAATTTATGCTGATGTGGTGCCTTAGGATGGAGCCCTTAGACAGGCCAGATGGGGGCTGGTCACCAGAAAGACAAAGTTAATACTTGATGAGAGGGCTAGAACTTTAAGCCCCACCCACCAACCTCCAGGAAAGGGGGGACCCAGAGAAGGCAGCGAATAAAGTTCTAATAACTCTTAAACAACTAGACTTGATAAGCTTCTGGTTGCTGAACACTGTCAGATGCTAGGAGGTGGCACGTCCAGCTAGGGCACGGAAGCTGCACACCCCTGCCCCACCCTCCCTCATCTGGCTGTCCATCTGTATCCTTTATGATATCCCTTATCATAAACCAGTAAACATAAGCAAGTGTCTTCCTGAGTTCTGTGAGCCATCCTAGCAAATTCATCAAACTCAGGAGTGGGAATTCTGATTTATAGCTGGTCAATCCCAAGTACAGGTGACACTATTTGGCATCAGAAGTGGCGGGGGGCAGGCTTTTGGGCCTGAGCCCTTCCCCCGCGGGATCTGACTCTCACTCCAGGTGGGACGTGTCACACTGAGCTGAACTAGAAGAGACCAGTCACTACCCATCCTCTGGCAAACTGGCTTGGTGTGTGGGGAACCTGCCCCTCACCCATCCAGTCATGTTCTGTGCAGAGAGAGTATAGTGACAGGGTTGAGGGTGAGCAGACCTTTTTCCTTCAGACCTACTAAGTCAGAATCTGCATTTTAACAAGATCCCCTTGAGATGCGCAGCCCATCAGCATTGGGGGCGCGGTAGCCGGACCCCATGGTAACTCTGCACGAGTCGGTGCTAATGCACCCAGACCAGAAGAGAGGCCCCATGTATTCCAAACCTTCTTTAGAATATAAAAACGTTGATCTGAGTACCAGAGTGGACTTTGTTTTGAACGTGTCCTTGATTATCAACTACTACTCAACACGGTTGCACTTTCACTCCAAGTACAGCAAAGGCTTACAGCTATTTATCAATAAAACACTTCATAAATGAGAACAGTAGACTCAAACCAAAGGTTGCCTATTTCTATTCCTAAATTATATTACAAATCAGAAACAAATGGCTCGATGACACGTTCCATGAGCCACTGCTAAAATAAGGATCCTCACTCTCTCATGATCGAATTAGGACAAGGACTCATTTTTGCAGAATTTTTAAAATAGCATCTCTAAAAAATTTTTACAACTTAATTAGTTTTTTTGTTGACTAACCCTGGAATTCTCTGTGCATTTGACAAGCAAAGGAGAAGGGAGGAGGAATTAAGGCATCTGAGGAAAAGGCTGCTAAATGTCCGGAAGTTTTCAACAGAAAAACTTAAGTGTGAACTTGAGTCTCTTGACTGGGGTCACCGGCCAGACTCACCCTGGAGGGGAAAGCACATCCCTGGAGATCCCTGAAGAAGAGCTGCTGACCCCAGGTGCATGCCTTGTCTGTATCTGCTGAACCCTGACACACAGTAGGTGCTCAAATATAAAAATTTATTTTTGGCCCATTGTGGTGGCTCATGCCTATACTTCTAGCATTCTGGGAAGCCCACGCAAATGGATTGCTTGAGTTTAGGAGTTTGAGACCAGCCTGTGTAAGAGCAAGACCTCATCTCTAAAAACAGCCGGGCACTGTGGTGGGAGTCTATAGTCCCAATTACGCGGGAGGCTGAGGCAAAAGGATCCCTTGAGCCCAAGAGTTTGAGGTTGCTACAAGCTATGACAACACAGCACTTTACCTAATGTGACACAGTGAGACTCTGTCTCAAAAATAAATAAAATAAACATTTATTTTTTTTGAACCTAAGGTTGTGATAGATGTACTTACCACACAGAAAAAAAAAAAAAATCATAGGAATTAGGTATCATAAAATGACCACATTTGTTCAAAAGGTGTAGATCAAGTTATCTACAAGTGTGCCCTGCATGTGCTAGCCACAGAGATTGCTTGTGGGAGGAAGGGAGCCAATTTGGAAGAATAATAAGAGCTAATGATGACTTTTAGGAGTTAAAGACAACTACTAAAGTCTGCACTAAAGAGTCTGTGGACTCTTCACAGCATCAATCCAGTAAATTCATTTTGAGAAGCCTTGCTCTAGAAACACTAAATTCATCTTGAAAAGCACCACTTAGGAGTGACAATAAAATACTGAAATGAAACAGACCAGAAATGGGGCATCCCATGAACCGAGTGTCCATGCAGGGGACAATGGGGCTGTCCCCATAATCAGCATGCTCCTTTTCTCTTCCAAGCACATGTTAGGAATGCATTTTCTCACCCTCTTGAAGTTGGGTGTGGGTGTGCTTTAAACATGAAACATGAACACAGATGACATGTGTCACTCTTGGGCAAAAGCTTTAAGAATCATGTGCTGGTTAATACAGACCCTGGCAAGAGTCCAGGTAGTGTTTGCTCTGTAATCCTAGGTCCTAACGGGTCATAGAGCCACAAACCAACTCACAACATATTTGTAGTATAAGCAAGAAGCTAACCATGTTAGTTTAGCCACTGAGGTTTCTGGGATGCTTGTTATAACAGCATATCAGTCACCCATCCTGACTGATATAGCATATATGCCTGTAGTGTTACCATTTTCAGTACATTTCAGTTACTGTTTATGGAGAGCTGCTCAAAATCATAATTACTTGAGAGTAGGTCCTCTTTTTTTTTTTTTTTTAACCCTGAACAGCATTATTTAACTCAATTGTCATCTCTGCTCCTCACACTTCACTCCCACAGTCATCTGAGTTTTTCCATTCCCCTATTTCCTCCTTTTATGTGGACTTCCCCATGCTTTTATCTTCTTGTACTATATACTTTTTTGTAAGCTGCCATAAAACCTATTTGCAACAAGGTGATAGACAGATAGTCACATGAACAGACACACCAGACTTGGCTTCCAAATGAATTTTGGCTGTTTCCAGAAAAAATCAAATCCACCCCTCAAAAGATAAAGATTTGCTATTACTGAGGATATTTAAAAGAATGTAGCCCTGAGCCAGCATGTATTCCTTAAACCTATTCTTTCTACAAAAGGATACTCAAGGAATGCTCAGTACACACAGTCCTTGCTTTTAAAAAGAAATCCATTTCTGGACAGACCATCACTTCTGGCCTCATCATAAGGAGAAATCTGTACCCTGCTAACACCAGGAAAATATTCAGCATCATTGACCAACATTTTTATTGTTAAAATTCAGTTTCAGTAAAATTACTGAGTTCCTTCTGCTTGTCTGAGCCCTTGCTAGCACAGGTGGACAAGATTTTAGCCAGTTCCTCCTGGTGCACATTCAGATCGTGGTCAAGCTTGGGCTATTAGAGGCTGTGCTGCTGCAGGCACTCTGATGTTTACAGCTCACCTATCAGCTGTTCCTCATCGGCAATCTCCAGAAGTGGAATTGCTGAGTCAGAGGATACTTGCAAGATATAGTTCCAAATGACAATCCAGGGAGCATAGGACCATTTTCTTACCCCCTGTCAATACCTATTCTTTTTTTTTTTTACATTTTTCTTTAAAGTGAATCTTTCCTATTCAATTTGCATTTCTTTGATTACTAGAGAGACCAAGTATGTGGAGGACTTTGCATATCTTTTATTATGAAGTGTCTATCCATGTTCTTTGCCCATTTTGTAACTAAGATTTTCCTCTTTGCTTTGGGTTTTTTCTTTAAAAGATTGATAAAAAGCACTTTCTGCATTAAGGGCATTAAAACTTATTCCAAATTTGTATTTGCTTTTTACCTCACTGTTTAAAGGAAGAAGTCTATAGTGGCAGGATGAAGGATCAACAGATGGAGAAAATTAAACAGGGAAAGGGCATCACAATTGACCTGCAATAGGGGAAACCCCACAAGCCCCCCGCCCTCGCCAAATCCACCAAGACCTGTTGCCTGCTCTTGCTAGTGGTGGATCTAAATCCATCCACTGTTCTAAACCCATCCGCCTCTCACCATCTCCAATCCCACCACCCTGCTCCGAGCATCCTAACTGCCCTCCTTGCTTCCATCCTGGCCTTCTTTAAATCCATTCTCCACCCTCCAGGCCAGGTGAGCTTTCTAAAACAGATCAGAACGTGCCACTTCCTTTGGTCAAATCAAAGGCTTTTCCACTGCTCCATCTAGATGATCCAGCTCTCAGATTCTGCCCCCCGTGTCCCTCTCGGGCACACCCCCAGCCTCTCCTGCCCTTGCTCACTACTCTCTAACTACCCTGGAATAGTCTGGCCCTCTCAGACAGATCAAGCACAGTTTCCAACTCAGAGTTATGTGCATTTGTGGTTCCCTCTGCCTCAAATTATTTTCTCCCTAATACTCCCATGGCTGCCTTCTGTTACCTTTATGTCTCTAGTCTCATGTCACCTCCTTCGAGAAGCCTTCCCTCACTGTCTTATTGGAGTCTCCCTGTACCTCCCACTCCCACTCTATCACAGTTCCCTATTTTAAGGACCCCATACTACCTGGAAATTATCTAATTTTTTGCTGGGAATTCACCAGCTCCCCAGTTAGAAGAACTAGAAGGTTAGCTTCTTTTCTACGTTGGTCACTAATTTACCTCTAGCATTTCCAACAGGGCTCACAGCCCATTGCGGGCATTCAGTGACTGACTGCTGAATGAATGAATGAATGAATGAATGATCATCATCTGAATCAGAGAATGGCAAACTACATTCAGCCCCAGGAACCAGGAATGGTCTTTAGGTCTTTAGATGGTTGAAAACAAAATCAAAAGAAGAATACTTTGTAGCGCATGAAAATTACAATAAATCCAGATTTTGGTACCCATAAATATTCACTGGGACGACGTCACGCCCATAGGTTTTCAGATTATCTGTGGCTGCTTTTGCACCCCAGCAGCAGAGCTGAGGAGCTGTGACAGAGACCATATGGGGCGCGCTCACCGCTTCTCACTGCCACTGGCGCACTACAAATCACAGCAAGGCGGCTAAAACTCAGTTGTGCCTCATGGTCTGCAGAGCCTAAAACGTTTCCTGGCCTTTTAAAGAAAATATTTGCCAATACAAGTTCAGGAGGAGAAGGTTCTGATTAATGTTTTTAAGGAAAAGGAATAAGGCTTGTTAACCTAGTGAACAGGATAGGAAAGGTAAGGAGGAAAGTGTCAGGCAGGGGTGGTGACATTCACTAAGGTTTGGAAGGTGGAGGGAGAAAGAAGGCAGTGAAGAGAGGACACAAGTGCTAAGTTTAGTTTTAACAAGAGAAACCTGAGGCTCGGTGCCTGTAGCTCTAGGGCACCAACCACATACACCAGGACTGGCAGGTTCAAATCCAGCCTGGGCCTGCTAAACAACGACAACTGCAACCAAAAAATAGCTGGGCGTTGTGGCAAATGCCTGTAGTCCCAGCTAAGAAAAATAATAATAATTTTTAAAAGTGAAATTTGAGCACCTAGGGGTTGAATCTGGTTACCAGCTTATAGCTGGAGAATCAAGAAGCTAAACTCAGAAAATGAATTTTTACCAGGCGACAGAAAAGACACTACACGTGAAAAAAGGAGGGGGGTCCTCTTAAGAGTCTAAAAAAACTTCTCACAATCATCAACCTATTGCAACTAAACCGTCACACTGTCACCCCACACTCTGGGGTCTGCCAAAGGAAAAGCCAGACAGACCTGCTAGTTCCCGTTTCTACTTTTCACCATAGGGATAAACACCACCCCAAAAGCCTTGCCATTGCAGGGGAGAGGAGGAATATACTAATTTGTATTTAAGTTCAAAGGAATCACAGTCCTGACATTCTGTTAGAAAGCTTGTCATGTGTCGCCTTGCTGCTGTGAATAATAAGGGAGCAAGCTGCAAGAACAACGTCCCCTGTGGTGGCCTGATAATAGTCATACCTTACATGTATACATGGCTTCCTGGCTTACCAAACATTTTCTTTCACCAGTGAAGTGGGGACCAGCATCCCTATTTACAAATAAGGTCTGCCATGCCACCAGATAGAAGCTGGGCGTTGGCAACCTGGGAAGGGTACAAGAAGGTCAACCTGTCACTCGTGTTTCTAGGTGGTGATAGACATCAGAGACTCACATAGTGATGAACAGATGTCAAGGATTCCTGCTGACTTGTTGCTAAGGGAACTTTTGTGACGATTCCCTGAATCCACAGAATCCATAAGCCCTGTCCATTGCTTTAAAGTCCCGTGGGATGGCCACTTGGCCAGTCCAGCACACAAGCATGGAAGGTGGGATGCCTCCTTCTGAGTAGAACCCGACAGAGTGGTGGGCCAAAGGTCAATTTTTTTTTTTCCGAGACAGAATCTCACTACGTTGCCCTCAGTAGAGTGCTGTGGCATCATAGCTCACAGCAACCTCAAACTCCAAAGGTCAATTTTTAAACAGCAGGAGCTACATATACAGGCCACAACCCTCAAATCAAAAAAGTAGGATGACTTAGCAAAAATACCAGAAAGCACCTTGCTCTTCTTGGTCACAATTACATAGCCCATGAGCTACAAGAGTCCTAATTATACCTCTTGTGAACAAAGTTGATGACTATCTGAGAAAATACAGGCATGAGCAATAAGGTCCTATCCATTTTAGGTGATTTTCAGGTTACAGGAAAAAAAGCCCTGTATTAAAGGCAATTTGTGTAATGTAACAAGTATCTGCTAGATGTCAGGCAGCTCAGATACACTGTATCTACAGTATTAATCACCAGCAAGGAATAGCCCTGGATAAAAAAGGCTGGGCTAGTATGTCAATGGCTTAGTGGACAGGCCCAGGGCCAAGCAAATCTGATTTCAAATTCCAGCTGCATTATTTATTGTGTGGCCTTCATAAAGAAATCTCTGGCATCTTAAAAATAAAAATCTTCCCAGGATTGTAATAGAGACTCTCCCAGCTGAACAGCCAAATCTTTGCCTTTTACCTCCCACTGGGGGCTTTATCTCTCAGCAGTCTGTCCTGGCACTATCTCCTCTCTAATGGATGGTCTGTCCCTTGTGTGTTCTCCCTACCATTCTAAAAGCAGCTAGTCTGCAAAATGGCTCTCAAAGAACCAGGAACTTACCCTGGACTAACCCTGAGACTCACTTTGCCAACAGAGTGTGGCAGAAGTGATGTGCCAGTTCTGGGACTCAGCCTTAAGAAGGCCTAATGGTTTGTACCTTTGTGTTCTTAGAAGCCAGCCACTACATAAGGACTCCAACTAAGCTGCTGAAGGGAAAAGCCACATGGGAAGGCCCTGGAGGATGAGACACCACCTGAAGAGAGAGGCCACATGAAGAGCACCCAGGCACTAGGCATGTAAGTGAAGATGCCATTGTGAAGGCTACAGCCTAGTTGAGCCTCAGGACTCCAGCCCCAACCACCATCTATGACTCCAACTGCATAAGAGATACCAAAAGAGACCAGCAGAAGAACTGCACTGCTAAGCCCTGTCAACTCAAACAACCATGTAAGATAATAAATTGTTGTTTTGAGACACCAAGTTTCAAAGTGGCTTGTAACAAAGCAACAGACAAAACCTTCTTTATCCATAGCACAGTGCACTCTCTCCCACAGCCATTCCTTATAAACTCCTGAAACATGATCACATGAACCCAAAATGAGAGAGCAGAGCGTGGAGAGGAGTTCCAGTTCAAGGACCACCCTTTGCAGCCATTCTAGCTTCTTAGCAAACGGTGTCATATTGTGTTTGTGCCTCTGAGGTCCAGACCTTCCAGCCAGATCCTGGAATCTAAGAGCAACCCTTAGTTCAAGTAAAGCTCTCTTTTGTTTGCATTCCCCTAGATTATCCCCTAGAATTATTTCCCAAAAGTTCTGGGAGTTTTTGAAGATGCTTTATAGCATTCTGTAGAGCTCTCATTTTTTCTCTCCAGTCAAGGTGAGAGCAGGCTACAAGGAATTCCTGGGCCCTGTTAGGCCCTCCAGCCACTGGACATACCCGGCCATTGGATCTATCCCGGTACCATGCCTGACTCTCCAAATCTTCCCTAGGATGGAGATCTGGGCTCCCCCCTCTATCTACCTTCCCCAGGAACTGTTTCTCAGCCTCCATGCACCTCAGACAGCTGGTGGAAATCTCACAGGTGGGGCCCATGGAGATGAGCCTGAGTCTGGCAGAATATTTTCCTACAGCCCAGAGCCCTGAATCTCAGGTTTTTCCCCCAACCATATCTCTCAAAAGATGTTAGAAGACCTTTCCCTCTTCATGGCTGAAGAAATCTTCATGAAAGATTTTTCTAGCTGCTCTTACCTGAGGGTCTTTACATCTCAACAGCCACCAGTGGGCCTTGGCTAATAGGCCTCATCCCTTTTCTGGAAGTAGCTGGTTCCTATCTCCTGGCTCCTCTTAAAGGGCTGCATCGCCTGCTGAGTAGGTAGGACCCTTGTGGCCAGCACCCCTGGGCCTATTAGAGCTCTCCACACTTCTCCATTTGTGCTGAGGTTTTCCTGTGAACCAGGCCTGTGCTGCACCATTTCCCCATTTCCTTGGACTCTTGATCAAAGATATTTCCCTGAGAACATGGACCTCCACCAAGACAGCCTCCTCCAGGGCTGGCTGGCCATCGGGGCAGATCTAGAGGCCGTTCGAAAGTCAGTTTCCACTCCTCTCCACAGCACGTGCTTCCTGCAAAGCCAGGATCTCTTAGTTCCCCTTTTCTTCTTCATCTGCACAAGAAAGATATCCTCAGGGAGTGTCCATTTTGCACAGTTCTTGATATTACTCTTTTCATGAGAAGGCAAAAAGGCCACTTGAATAGGAAGTATGTTGGAGGCGCCATGTTCAGCTGTGTACCCACCATCCCATCTCGCTGCCATGGGCTGGTATCATCCAGCTTGTCAGTACTTGTTTCCCCAACAGCTTCCCTGGCCGGCTTGGTGCCAGGCACCCCACTGGCTGGCCTCCCATGAGGTTTACCACCTCCAGCACCCAGGGTCCCATCTCCAATTCATATTCCTCATGCTGGCCAGTTACCCACTAGCCTGGAGAACTGTGCATTCTCTAACTAATCCGTCTGTTCTTGAGGACTTACCCTCTCCCAAGGGACTCTACCTGCATATCCTCTATCCCCTCTCGACCATCTCCCTCGAGGTCCAGCTTGCTCATGTAGGAGGTTCCCAAACATGAAGCATCTAACGTTCCTTCCTATTAAAACCACATCTGCTTTGTCCCTGAGAATAGCTCTATTAATTACTTAGGGCACAGGGTTCAGGCCACCCCAGCTGGCTCTGAATGAAATCAAACTTCAGGGGAACTAGCAGGGGAGATGCTCTGAGTGGTCCAGGAAGCACCTGCCCTCATTTTAGCCTCCCCCAACATGCTGACCTCAGGGGCAGTGGGTGCCCGCTTGCTTGGCTTCTAACACAGTGGAGTCCAAGTTATCATGTTTACAAGAGGCACAGGCACATGAGGTGAAATTCAGCCATCTGAGCTTGCTAAAGAAACAAGTATTACTCTCTGCGTACGTGACCACCCCTCTCGTATTCAGTTTGCTTATATGTAAACGGGGAACATACATCATCAGAGGTATCATACCTTCACAGAGCTGTGAGTAGAACTCGCAGTCCCACTTAGGGGTACACTCACCCCGATGGGCACTTCTGTTGCAAGCTACGAGTCAAGAGTGGTCTGAGAGGTCTTTAGGCACCAGAGATTTCCTAAGCATGATATATGCCAGGGGGTGTGACTGGCACACCCAAGACTGTCCAAGCAATTCATTCTGCTTGTCCCCATGGCCTGGTCCATCCTCCCTTTCCCCCCAAAGAAAAAATCAAAGCCACTCCCCTCTGACCTACACCTACCCAGCCTCATCCTGACCCAAAACACAGCCTGCTGAGTCCAGCCAGAGGTGCTGCTCACTGAACAGATATCAGCCAGCCAAATTTCCACATCAGTATTTCCTGCAAAAATGTGGCCACCAAAACAACTCCCCAAATATGTATCTCTCCCTGGGCTTTTGAGCTAGAAACGAGGAAGACTCAGGTCTTCAATAAGCAATCCATTCTTTCTTTCACATCTGAGTCTCCGAAAAGGCTCAGGGACAGCCAAGCTGCAGAGCTCTCCTGAGCCTCTCCCCCAGACACTGGCTGTCTAGATTACAGAACCAAGGGGGTTCAGGGACATACTCTGCTGACAGCCCCAAAGTTTGCTCAAATGCTAATCCATTCGGGAGGGATTTTGCTGTTCCCCTTTCTAAGGTCAGGCTCTGGTTCTGACAGTGGTGCCACAGGGTACTCCTCAGGCAAACTCACCCTATAACCGCCTCAACTCCTATCTTGCTTTTTCCCTGTGATGAGTTCCACAGAGCATTTTCAGTAAAAATTTGCTACTTTGTTCTTTGTGAAGTAGGTCATGGATTAAATTATAAATAAATTCCTTCTCCATGATTTGGGCAGTGTGTTGCCAAAATGTTTATGTATACTTAACACAATTAAGGGTAACCACTAATTTAGTCTTTATAAAAATCCTAGGGACAACCTTTTAGTAAAGGGGATGTCCTGTAAGGTCATCTCTCCCCCTCACCCACCCCACCAAAGGACTTTAGAAACTTCGCTGTGGTCATGAGCCCAGTGATTAGAGGGCAGCGAGGCCTCACAACTGTCACCCAGACAATAAACAGCCAGCAGACTTGGCTCAGCAGGTCCTGTGCAACCCTGGGGCCAGGCCAGAAGCCCAGAAACAAGCCATTTGCAGGTTTTGAGCTTTAACCTGGGGGAGCGGGCCCCGGGGGAGGAACGATGTTTGGCTGGGGCTGGGGGCTCTCGGAATCCAGCCTGCTGAAGGGGCTCAGGATGTGACAAGCAAGTGGGCGGCTCCGGGGTGGCCAGGCAGCCTGACCCGTAGGAGCACTGCCCGTGCACGGCCCTCTGGGCTCCCGGCTGGAGATGAAGGGCTGTGGGGCCAAGTCGGTGACACTTCTCAGCTCCCTGAGCCTCCGTACATCTTCCCAAGCCCGCTGGACTCGGGGAGCCCTTCGCCAGCCGCTGGTCATTGCCGGGAACGCGCCCGCCCGCTCTAGAACTCTCACAGGCAACAAGTTCTCGCTTCCTCAAAGCGGCCACGATGTGCTCGGGAGGCCCGGAGCAAGGGGGACGCTCCCGACGAGCCCGCGCTGCCCACGCCCCGAGGGGCGCCCGCTGCCTTCGCCGCCCCCAGGAGCGCGGGGCTACAGGTCGCACTGGCAGCGGCGGCCCCCGGGATGCCCCTCGGACACGGACGCTGCAGCGTCCTAGGTGTGGGCAACAGGTATGAGAGCGCACGGAGGACCTCAGCCCTATTCCAGCCCCAGCTCCCGCCCCTTACCTCCAGCAACTGCACATAGCTCGCCGGGAACCAGCCGCGGACCCCGTCCTCCTTCTCGCCTTCCCACCAGCCGCCGTCCGGGACCTGCAGCAAAGTGATCAGCTCGCCTGCGGCGAAGCGCAGTCCTTGACCATGCCTCTCCCCGGAGAAGGGGTACAGGGTCCGGCAGCGGGTGCCGGACATGGCCTTGGCGCCCGTGTTCACAGCGCAGCCTGCATCCCTGCCGAACCCCGCGGGCTGGGCAGCGGCTCCGCGGGCTCCCAGGCGCCCGGCGCTCCGGGCTCCCGCGCACTGGGCGCGCGCCGTCTCGGGGTGCGCGGGGGTCTCCGGGCAGGCGAGGGACGCGCGCTCCGCTCACAGAAGCGGAGACTCGCTGGCTTCAGAGAGCGACTGGCGACGCCCCCGGGCCGGGCAGCTCGCAGATCCGAGCTCTGGGCGGGGGGGCGGGACTCAGTGGGAGGAGACCGAGGCCCCGCGGGCTCCGAAGACAACTTCCCGGGGACGCGGAACGCAAGCTGCAGCCGCGAGGGCTGGCCGGAGTCCGCGCGCGGAAATGCGCAGCTCCCTCGGGAGGTGGGTCCCGGAGCATCCCCCTGGGCAGGACTCCGCGGCGAAGCGGGGAGGGGCCCGACTACGCGGAGAGGGGGCTGGCGGCGGGTGGCCTGGCGGGGGCTGTCTCGCAGGCGGGGGCGGGGCCAGGGCGGCCACGCCCACCGAGGGCCGGCGCTCCCTCGCGGAGGCGGCAGGTCCTCGGCGAGAGGGGTTCCCTCTCACACCCGCTCCACCGAGGGCCTCGGAAAGGCAAACGCCACTCTGCCTGTTTCGTAGGGGGGGCCAGGGAGGGAGGCTAACCGGCACCTCCACGGTGTCAGTGAAAGAATGTGTTTGTGGCTGTCATTGTAGTTGTTGAACCTGGGGTTGAACTTGACTCACCGGAAACTGAACAATGGGTGAAAGACAGGTTTGAAGCCTGGCGCCTGAGCCGACAAGCTAGGTGAGAATCTTGTAACACCACCAGAGGGACTTAGCAGGGAGGAGACGGAGACCGAGTCGATAGAATGGGATGAATGGAGGAAAGGCCATTTCCTCCATTGAAATGACTCCAAGAAGGCCGGCCCAGGCAGGATATTAGACCTCCTGAAATAGGGATTGGCCAGCTGAGAAGACTACATTTATTTAGTCAGTCAACAAACATTAGCAGAAGGCTGCCATGTGTCTGCGCAATGTACCGGGTACTACAAAGATCATTTGGACAAGACCCTTCTCGTCAGAGACGGATGGACCTGGGTGCTGAAGAAAATTGACTCTGAACTGATGGTGACCAAGGAAAAGAAAGCTCAGTTTCTTTGCTAGTCTACTCCATAGGAAAAGTTAAAGTACATTTTCTAAACTGTAAATAGCTGGACCTTTTAATTTCTCTGTATACCGCTAACTGCCTATTCCTGCTCCTTGCTCAGTAACCTGTTATGGCTCCCTGGGCCTATTAAATTCGGGACAAACTTCTTAGCCTGTGGGTTTCAGGTTCCCTCACAATACCTCCTCTAGCCTCCTTTTTCACTATGCCTGTCCATTGCAAAACTAGTGGGACTGGCCTGCAAGAGCCAGAAGATCTCACATGCCTGTCCATCCTTTGAATCAGACCTTGACACAGGGCCTTTTACCTCGTTCAGTGGTTCTGAATTCTGGCTGCACATTAAAGACCCCTAAGTAACTTTTTAAAAATACTTATGCCCAGGCCCACCCCAATTTTGAGAGGCAGTCTGCATTTAAGTCATTTCACCTGAGCAGCCTCAGTCTGGTCTCTCTGGCCATGAGCAAGGTGACTAATGCAGATTATTTGTAATATTCCATCAATTGCAAATTCACAAACATTTGCTAGGCCAGAAACATGAGGAAACAGACTCTTAACCACAGTCATCACCAAGAGTCCCTCAAAGCAGAGCTGCACAATTTGATGTTGAAAGCAGTCACTAAAAGTAAGTGGCCTGATCAAGTTTTAGAAGGAATACAATTCTCTGTATCAGGGGAATACATAACTTTCAGCAGGATGTCTTCAAGCTTTATACCTGATGATGCGACCTGCACCAGAGCAGGACGGCTGATCTAGAGCCATCCTGCAACCTAGAATCTTCTATAAACCTGTGAGCAACTTGTGATCCAGTTTGGACTTGAGAAATCTCAGCCTACACAGCATGCCATATGCTTGAGCTCCAAATGACCCACTCCAAACATTCTTGCAGCACTAAAATGGAGAATGGCTGTCAATTTGTTCAATTATTTCATTTGGTTCCTACAGCCCTAGGAGATGGTGGGACTATTGCTTCCAGTGTATAGGTGAAGAAACTGGGCCCAGAGGGTGTGACTTGCTTACCATCATACAAACAGACACAGCAGAACCAGGTTCGAACTCAGTTTTGACTTCTCATGCATTCTTCTCAGAGGAGTGCTGCCTCCTCTAATCTAACCTGCCAGATTCAAGAACTATACATCCTTAGCTCACCCACAAACAGCATCTTTTTTTTTTTTTGAGACAGAGCCTCAAGCTGCCACCCTTGAGTGCTGTGCCATCACAGCTCACAGCAACCTCCAATTCCTGGGCTCAAGCGAGTCTCTTGCCTCTGCCTCCCAAGCATCTGGGACTACAGGCACCCACCACAACCCCCGGCCATTTTTTGGTTGCAGCTGTCATTGTTGTTTGGCGGGCCCAGGCTGGATTCGAACCCGCCAGCTCAGGTGTACGTGGCTGGCCCCTTAGCCCGTTGAGCCACAGGCGCCAAGCCCACAAACAGCATCTTAAGAAAAGGCTTCCTGGTGGTCCCCAATGTCAGTCTTGATAGAAGCTAGACTAGACTAGCAGGGAGTGGAACTCCTGTCCCTGATCTCTTAGAAAGACAGGTTTCTCAATAATTTTGGGTCTGTTTCCCCATCTGTAATTGGGCCCAATAACTAAAATACAGAGATTAAAGATATTTAATGCAGTTAGTCATTAAATGTATTGGCTCTGGACTGCCTGTATTCAAACCCCAGTTCTGCTGCTTCCTGGCTGTGTGCCCTTGAGAATGTACTTTACCTCTCTGAGCTTCATCTTCTACAGCACTAAAAGAAGATGATAACACATATCTACAGTGAACATTTTTTTTTTTTGAGACAGAGCCTCAAGCTGTCACCCTGGATAGATGCTGTGGCATCACAGCTCACAGCAACCTGCAATTCCTGGACCCCAGCGAGTCTTTTGTCTCCACCTCCCAAGTAGCTGGGACTACAGGCGCCCCCCCCCCCAACGCCCAGCCATTTTTTGGTTGCAGCTAGTCATTGTTGTTTGGTGGGCCCCGGGCTGGATCTGAACCTGCCAGCTCAGGTGTACATGGCTGGCGCCTTAGCCCGTTAAGCCACAAGCGCCAAGCCCAGTGAACTTATTTTTTACAAAGGTGCCACAAATATACAGTGGGGAAAAGACAGTCTCTTCAATAAATGGTGCTGGAAAAACTATATATCCATATGCAGAAGAATGAAATTAGACCCTAGTCTTTCATCCTATATACAAAATTAAATAAAAATGGATTAAAGATGTAAATCTGAGACCTGAAAGTATGTGTCTACTAAAAGAAAACATTGGCGAAACACTTCAGGTGAGGACTGATGAGGACTTCTTGAGTAATACCCCGAAAGCACAGGCAAGTAAAGCAGAATTGAAGAGGCCAACCACAGTGGCTCACCCTGTAATCCTAGCACTCTGGGAGGCCAAGGTAGATTGCTTGAACTCAAGAGTCTGAGACCAGCCTGAGCAAGAGTGAGACCCCTGTCTCTACTAAAAATACAAAAACTAGCCAGATGTGGTGGCAGGTGCCTGTAGTCCCAGCTACTCGGGAGGCTGAGATAAGAGGATCTCTTAAGCCCAAGCATTTGAGGTTGCTGTAAGCTATGATGCCATACTACTGAGCGCGACAGAGTAAACCTCTGACTCATAAATTAAATAAATAAATGAAGCAAAATTGGACAAATGGGATTGCACCAAGCTAAAAAGTTTTGGCAGAAACAAGGAAACAATTAATAAAATGAAGAGACAACCCACAGAATGGGAAAAAATATTTGCAAATTACCCATGTGCACAGGGACTAATAACTAGAATATATAAGGAGCTCTAACAACTCAATAGGAAAAAAATCAAACAATCCAATTAAATAATGGGCAAAGGATCTAGGTCAGTGGTTCTGAACCTGTGGGTCGCGACCCCTATGTAACAATGAAAATACATCACAGCATTAAGAAAGTCAAGAACCACTGATCTAGATAGCCATTTCTCAAAAGAAATGGCTAACAGGTGTATGAAAAAATGCTCAACATCATTAGTCATCAGAGAAATGCAAATCAAAACTACAATGAGATATCATCTCATCCCATTTAACATGCCTTTTATCAAAAAGACAGGCAATAATGAATGCTGGCAAAAATGAGAAAAAAGGGGGCACTCTTATATTATTGGTGAGAATGTAAGTTAGTGCAACCACTACAGACAACAGCATAGAGGCTCCTCAAGAAATTGAAAATAGAACTACTATATGACCCAGCAATCCCACTGCTAGGTGTATATCTGAATGAAGAGAATTCAGCAGCTCAAAAAGACATCTGCACGCCCATGTTTTGTGCAGCCCTATTCACAATAGCTGAAATTTGGAATCAACCTGAGTGTCCATCAATATATACCCAGTGGAATGCTATGTAGCCACAAAAAGAACAGAATCCTACCATTTGCAACAACATGGATAGAACCTGATGACATTTCATTAAGTAAAATAAGCCAAGCACAGAAAGACAAGTATCACACATGTTCTCACTCATATGAGAGAGCTAAATATTAAAAACATGGAGACAGAAAGTGGAATGATGGTTCCCAGAGGTAGGGAAGGGTAGTAGGGATGAGGGATAAAGTGAGGATGGGTTAATGGGTGTGAAAATAGAATGAACAACATTTATAACACAACAAAGTAACCATAATGAACAATAAGTAATGGTATATTCTAAAATAACTGAAAGTGTAGAATTGGAATGTTCCTAACACAAAGGAATGATAAATGCTCAAGGTGACGGATTCCTCCAATTACCCTGATTTGATCAATTCACATTGCATGCCTGCATCAAAATATCACATGCACCCAATAAAGATATACAACTATGATAATTAAAAGGAAAAAATAAAAATAATTAATTAAATAAAAAGTGGTTACTAGGAAATTAAAAACAGATGATAGTATTTATAACATAGATTATTAAGAAAATTAAATAAGACTGGGCATAGTGGCGCATGCCTATGCCTTATGCCAATGCATGCACTTTGGGAGGCCAAGTTGGGAGGATCACTTGCGGCCAAGAGTTCAAGACCAGCCTGAGCAAGAAAGAGATCCCAGTGTCTACAGAAAATAGAAAAATTAGTTAGGCATTATACGAGGTGCCTGTAGTCCCAGCTACTCGGGAGGCTGCGGCAGAAGGATCTCTTGAACCCAGAGGTCTGAGGTTGCAGTGAGCATAGCACTCTAGCCTGAGCTGTGTACAGCCTAGCAATGGCAGAGAAATAGACGGATTTTATTAAAAATAAAAAGGTATTTTATTAAAAAGGTAAACAGGTTCGGCGCCTGCGACTCAAGTGACTAAGGTGCCAGCCACATACACCAGAGCTGGAAGGTTTGAATCCAGGCCGGGCCCGCCAAAAAACAATGACAACTACAACCAAAAAGTAGCCAGGAGTTGTGGTGGGTGCCTCTAGTCCCAGCTACCTGGGAAGCTGAGGCAAGAGAATCACTTCAGCCCAGAAGTTAGAGGTTGCTGTGAGCTGTGATGCCATAGCCCTCTACTCAGGGCAATAGCTTGAGGCTCTGTCTCGGAAAAAATAAAAAGGTAAACAAATTTACTATATTTCCTCCTGGGTATCTAGATAAGGAATATGAAAATATATGTCCATACAAAAACTTATAGTGAATGTTCATAGCAATACTACTTACGGTAGCCAAAAAGTGGAAATAATCCAAACGTCTGTGGTAGCTGATGAAGAGATAGACATGATATGCCCATACAAAGGGAATATTTCCTCAGCCATGCAAAGGAATGAATTACTGATACATGCAACAGGGATGAACCTCAAAGATGTTATACTAAGTGAAAGACATTGGACACATAGGCCACATATGCTATGACTCCATGTATATGCAATGTTCCGGAAAGGCAAATCTATAGAGGCCACAAATATATTAGTGGCTGCCTGGGGCTAGGAGTAAGCAAACAAACATAAAGTTTCTTTTCGGAGTGATGAAAATGTTCTAAAAGTAAGTTGTGGTAATGATTGTGCAACTTGGTAAATCACTGAATCATACATTTAAAAGAAGTAAATATTTTGGCATTTAAGTTTTATCTCAGGCTGGGCAGGCACGTGGCTCATGCCTGTAATCGTAGGACTCTGGGAGGCCGAGGAAGGTGGATTAAGACCACCTTGACCACAGGTTCAAGACCAGCCTGAGCAAGTGAGAGACCCTGTCGCTAAAAAAAAAATAAATAAATAGGTGGGCGTTGTGGTGGGTGCCTGTAATCAGCTACTTGGGAGGCTGAGTCAAGAGAATCACTTGAGCCCACGAGTTGGAGATTACTGTGAGCTATGATGCCACGACACTCAACCCAGGGCAACAGCTTGAGACTCTCTCTCAAAAGAAATATAAATAAAAAATAAATAAGCAAAATTATATCTCAATAAACCATTAGCAATTTTATATATATATCTATCTATATATGTATGTCTGTATGTATGTATGTATATGCCTTCTTTACCCAACAAGGTTATTTTTCTCCACTATGTGTGTTAGTTCATCTAACAGCCCAAACAGCTATTAAACACATGTTATAAAATGGATAACCTGCTGGGCCTAGGAGGATAGAGAGACAGATATGGTAGCTCATATAAAGAATTCCTATAGCTCAGCGCCTGTGGCTCAACGGGCTAAGGCACCAGCCACATACACCTGAGCTTGAGGGTTCGAATCCAGCCCAGCCCCCCAAACAACAATGACAGCTACAACCAAAAAATGGCCGGGCGTTGTGGCGGGCACCTGTAGTCCCAGCTACTTGGGAGGCAGAGGCAAGAGACTCGCTTGAGCCCAGGAATTGGAGGTTGCTGTGAGCTGTGATGCGACCGCACTCTACCCAGGGTGACAGCTTGAGGTTCTGTCTAAAAAAAAAAAAAAAAAAAAGAATTCCTATGGATAGGGGCCGAGCGTGGTGG